>VXAV01013312.1:590566-602714 GCA_013399715.1 Alectura lathami | reverse complement strand
TTTTTTTTTTTTCTTTTTTCCCCAGTCTAGTAAGCCACTAGCTGTTCAGCCAAATATATGGTTTCCTGTTTTAATTCTCAGAAATGGGTTACTTATCAGTGACTCTGCTGTTTGGAATACAGCTTATTAATATTTTTTTTCTTAAGTGTTGTGGTTTAACCTGGCAGGCAGTTACATACCACACAGACTTTCACTCACNACCTGCTGATTGATGCCCAGCCACTCCCTGAGCAGTGACTGCCCCCCAGCCAACTCCTCACAGTTTTGTAGTTGTTCAGCTGATGTCATATGGTATGGGAAATCCCTTTGGCCAGTTTAGGTCAGCTATCATGTTTCTGTCCCCTCCCAGCTTCTTGTGTCCCCACCTCCCTCACTGGTAGGACAGTGCAAGAAACTGAAATGCCCTTGGCTCTGTGCAGCACTGCTCAGCAACAAGCGAAACATTGGGGTGTTATCAACAGTGTTTTTCTCCTAAAGCCAAAACACAGCATTATGCTAGACACTATGAAGAAAACCAACTCTGTCACAGCTGAAACCAGGACATTAAGCTAATAAAGTATACCTTGTAAGATGGATGGAATGTATCAGAGAGGCTGAACTGCTCTGGAGCTTCTGTCTGCCCTGAATAGCTAGCATGAGGCTGGTAGTGGTCTGATAGGAGCCTGATGAGATTGCACTGTCAACTCCATCAATATCTTGAGTAGTTATCTTAAGATGGCTGATATATGTTCATGACATGTCTGCAGGTTTATGTGCTAAAGAAGACGAATCTCATGGTTCTTTATTTCTATGTACATCTTGCCCTTTAACTCCTGAGTCTTTCTGTTGCCCGAAGAGGACTACAGGTATCTTGAGTATGCAGACCTCTTTCTCTTACTCAGGTAGTTAAATGATGGAGGGACGGCACAGATTTGCTCTATACATGAAACACAGGTGCCCTAATTACAAGCTTACACTGTGTGTAGTTGGTGCCCCATGGGCTCTAATTGCCTGCTTCAGGTGTCTGAATTTCTCTGCTGAGTGTACAGGAACCCTACGATTACAAGTTTAAGTCATAGCAAAGTTAGGTGTTAAAGTAGGCAGCCGGTTGTATCCTCTGTGCATCAGTGGAGGATGCCATGTGTTACTCCATAAATAGGGATGCTGACACATTTGATAGTGAATTTACAGGAGCTGAAGATGGGGCTTTTTACCAGATATATGGCCTTTTTTAAATGCAAGCTAACAGAGACTTTCTGGTTTATTAACTGTAGACCCTCATGCTAGTTTAGGAGGATTGGAAATCAGTGCTCATGTCCTGCTGTCATCGTCACGCTCTCTGAAGTCAGTGACGGGTTCTCTGCAGATAAAGTCAATGCTTGGCCAGAACCCTGCAGATTTGGTGAAAGAAAATAAGGAGACCAAAACAAAAACAACAAAAAAGCTGTTAGTATTCTTGAGAGTAGGGTAAAACTAGTCAATGTAAAAGAGAATTCTGTAACCTGCTATCTGCAGCAGGAAAACTGCTTTTTGTTAATCGATCAAAGAAAATGTTGAAAATTATTGGAAAAATGACTTGAGGGAGGGAAAAGCAGTATTGAGGGATATTAATAGGAGGCTGATACTGTTTATGAAATCAGACTGTTCTTAAAGCTTTTATATGCTCTATGTAAGTGTGTAGAAAAATAACTTTTTTTTAGTCTGGAGAGAAGCTATGATTTTATCTCAGTAATTGAAAATAATCTCTGAAGTTGCTCCTTAACTAAAGTTACACAAACCTCTTTTAAATCAGTGTTTATCTTTTGGTGAATTTCTCAATAAATGTTGCCTGCACTTGGATGGCATGATCGTATATAGCAAATACGGCTGAGCACATTCTACCTGTGGGTCAAAACAAAGCATTTCTAGCTTAATTACGGTGGCATTTGGCAGAGATGCAGTGGTTAAAGGTGGTTGTTGGTTTTTGTTATAAATTGTGTGTACTTGAATGGCTACTGAGGCAGCTGAAATTCATCTTTGCCCAGCACTTTGGGCTCCTCAAAGAAAGCCATGCCTGTGAAAAGGGGAAGAGGAAACACAAAAGCATATGGAATTATCTACATTGAGCAATCTGTGGGCAATGCTGTCTGTGAGCAAAGATGAATTTCAGCTGCCTCAGTTACTGCAACTGGGCAATATTACTTTATGAACTTTTCACGTACCAGGAATGTTGCCAGTTGAATTCCTCACGGTTTCACAAACACTGAGCAATCCCTTCAGATGTCACTCAGTAGTCATATCTGTTGCACTTAGGTTAATACACATAAACAATTCTGTCATTTCCCACTGCATAATGACTAGTGCTCAATCCACGTGTATTTATTCCACGTTTTTAGAAGAAAAACAAATTGATTCAACTGCACTGTGCTGTTGAAAATGCTACTAATCAGTTCCCTCAAAAAATGCAGAGTGAGTGCTTTTATGGAAGTAGTGATAGAGGTGGGATTTTTTTTTTAAAGTGTCTCCTATTTAGTTATCCTTTTTTTTTATGCAAAAGATCTAATTTGAAGTCTATTGAACTTAATGAGAGCTTTCCAAGTGACCTTCCAAAGTCTGTTTTAACGCTGTAGAGGCCCATGAAGTGGTAATGCTTAGAGGAGTAATTAGCCCTATAAATCTTAGCGGGTCATTAATTCTAAATCCCAATAATGTTAAGTCCAGCATGCATGTATCTGAAGCAGAGTGACAAGCATAGTAGGAAGATTTATTCAAGCATTGTCTTGTTTTGATTTGCATGGTTGTAGAAATTATTTGTAATGTTGGCTTCGCAGCTTTCTTTCTACCTTAACATCAATTCACACATATCACTGGAAAGATATATGTATACATGTGGTGGAACCCAGGAGGTTAGTTTTTTTTTTTTTTTTGCATATCCAGAGGTAATGTAACATGACTTGGAAAAGCTCTCAAAGATGTATGTAAAAGTCTCAATTCCCATCATTTAACTGTATGAAAAACATTTGAAAACATAATTGTACCTAACACTTTCACTCTTAATAATGACAGCTCACATTTTAAAGCACATATTCTGTAGGTTTTTTGTTTGGTTTGTGGAGACAGAACCCTGAAATGTGCAGAGTTCATAGCTCTCACACTGGTATACTCAAAGGAGAATGCATGCCTCAGGACACCCTATGAATCTTTCATCTCTGCATGTATTCAGCTTATGCTGTCTAGCATAAGCCTTCCCATTCTTTGCCAAAAAGAGGAAGGCTTCTCAGTGCACTCCTGAAAAAAAATAAAAATAAAAATCTTGTCTTTGGCATAATAAGAACTTGAATCTTGTTTCCCCCAATCAGAAATTATTGTAATTGATCCTTATTTCATGGTTTGAGGTGGGAGTGGTTGTTGCTACATACTTGTATAAGCAGGAAGGCAAAAAACGAGCCAGTGGAATGGCGTAGATTGCACCACATGTCATTGACCTCCAGTAGTATGTCCAATCCATCTTCTGCATTTTCCTGTGGTATGGATTTTGCCCTCCTTTGCTTTGGTCCCCTGCTAGGGATTGTTCAAACAAATGATCTTTGCACTGTAACCCCAAGCCCAGAAAATATGAATGTACCCCACCATAGACAGAACACTGTGAAGAAACAGTTAAGATCACTAGGGGAGAAAACCCACAAAATCACACAAAGGATAAAAAATCAGACTTTTGTAAATGGAACAGACCATTTATGTGGGAAATCTTGAGCACTGGCATTCTCATGTAATCTGAAGTAGAAAGGGAAATGTTTGGTATCCCATAGTATTCTGCTATAACAACACATTCAGCCTTCTGAAACGTGTATTTGTCATCATCTCTGCCTCCACTTATAACTGAAATGATAGATTATAAAAGCTTATTGCTTGGTCTCTGGCCCTTCTTTGCAAAGGTGTATACTGCCTTAATAATTCTGAGGGAATTGTTAGGGACCATCCCTGTGAATGTTTGGTAGGCACTTAGCAGTAATCGGGGCTCAAGTAGAAGGAAGAGGAGAGGCAGGCTTTGTGTGTGTCTGTGTGTGTTTTCTTCCATTCTCTAAGCAAGGAATTCAAATTCAATTTGATCTGTAATTCTCCAGTAAAACAATGATTTCAACTGTGAATGTATCTGTTTTTCTTTTTGGCCAATGGATGCCATCAAGCCTTCTACTGTATGTAAAATATTTCCCTATTATTATTATTTTTAAATCTAACTAATCTGGTATTGGGGTCTATAACAAGCATTAATGCTAATGCACAAAGTAATACATGACTTACACAAATTGCATGAGCTAGGGCATGGCCCTAGGATGTATGTAAGAGGACCTGAAGTAGATTGACTGACCAGTTGTGAATTGCCATTGTAGGGAGTGTTATACGTGCTTTGACTGTCTTTGGATGAAGAAAAGTGAGTCAGGACCTGGGATCAGGAGAAAAGATATAGCAAGACTTCTCTGCACTGAGTGAGCCATCAAGAGTGAACAAATTCAGGACAGCAGAGGACAGGTCCAGTGTGACCACAAACCAGATTTGTCTTTGAGGAGTTCTTGGCTGCTCTGAGGGTTGCACCAGATATTCCCAAATAAAAGGTCCTAAGACATTCACTCTGTGTATCCAACTGGAACAGATTTGTAGTTTTCAAGATGGGTAGTACTTGATTCCATATGATACTATTTTTTGTGCAAACTGGGGTAGTTTGAGAATTTGGAATATATAGGAATTTATAGGATTTGTAGGAATATATAGGATTTGGAATATATAGGATTTTCCCTGCAAAGAAACTTGTCTGGGAGTAGTGAAGCTCTCTTTGTTTAGCTTTGCTATTTAGTTATGAAAACTTGTTTGATGTTTTTGTTTTTCTGCATATGCCACAGAACTTTTATTTGTTTATTTTTTAATCCACAAATGTGGTAGCATTGGAGTTAATGTAAAACAATGCCTCTACAAACTTTATGGCAGTCAGGCGAGGTTCCCCGTGACTGGAAAAAGGGAAACATCACGCCCATTTTGAAGAATGGGAGAAAGGAAGACCGGGGGAACTACAGGCCGGTGAGCCTCACGTCTGTGCCTGGGAAGATCATGGAGCGGATCCTCCTGGAGGAGATGCCAAGGCACATGTGAGATGAGGAGGTCATCTGAGACAGCCAGCACGGCTTCACCAAGGGCAGGTCGTGCCTGACCAATGTTGTGGCCTTCTATGATGAAGTGACGGCATCGGTGAACCAAGGGAGGGTGACGGATGTCGTCTACCTGGAGTTGTGCAAGGCCTCTGACATGGTCCCGCACCATATCCTTATCTCTAAACTGGAGAGATGTGGATTTGATGGGTGGACTGTTCGTTGGATAAAGAACTGGCTGGAGGGTCGCAGCCAAAGGGTTGTAGTCAATGGCTCTACGTCCAGGTGGAGGCCGGTCACGAGCAGTGTCCCCCAGGGGTCCGTCTTGGGTCTGGGGCTCTTCAACACCTTTATCAACGACTTAGACTGTGGGATCGAGTGCACCCTCAGCAAGTTTGCTGATGACACCAAGCTGAGTGGTGCAGTTGATAGCCCTGAAGGAAGGGATGCCATCCAGAGGGACCTGGACAGGCTGGAAAAGTGGGCCCACGAGAACCTGGTGAGGTTCAACAAGGCCAAGTGCAAGGTGTTGCACTTGGGTCAGGGCAATCCCAGGTATGTGTACAGACTGGGAGAAGAACTCCTTGAGAGCAGCCCTGCGGAGAAGGACTTGGGCGTTGTGATTGACGAAAAGCTGGCCATGAGCCGGCAGTGCGCTCTTGCAGCCAGGAAGGCCAATGGCATCCTGGGCTGCATCAAGAGAGGGGTGGCCAGCAGGGAGAGGGAGGTGATCGTCCCCCTCTACTCTGCCCTTGGAAGGCCTCACCTGGAGTACTGTGTCCAGGCCTGGGGCCCCCAGTACAGAAGGGATGTGGAGCTGTTGGAGCGGGTCCAGAGGAAAGGTTGAGGGAGTTGGGATTGTTTAGGTTGGAAAAGAGAAGGCTCCGGGGAGACCTCATTGCAGCCTTCCAGTACTTAAAAGGAGCTTACAGGCAGGAGGGGGACCAACTTTTTACCCAGGTGGATAATGGTAGGACAAGGGGGAATGGGCTAAAACTAAAAGAGGGGAGGTTTAGGTTGGACATCAGGAAGAAATTCTTCACTGAGAGAGTGGTGAGGCGCTGGAACAGGCTGCCCAGAGAAGTTGTGGCTGCCCCATCCCTGGCTGTGTTCAAGGCCAGGCTGGATGGGTTCCTGGGCAGTTTGATCTAGTGAGCTAGTGGCTGGCAGCCCTGTCCATGGCAGGAGGGTTGCAACTAGATGATCTCTGAGGTCCCTTCCAACCCAAGTCATTCTATGATTCTATGAAAACATTATTTTTCCATGTTTGAGCTTCCATTTCAGGAAGAACATGATCAGGACAAGAACATTCTAACGATCACCACTCTCCCTTGGGGTATCATTACAGTCACAGAAGAGAGATGTACAGTGAAACAACTTCTATGTGCTGTATGTGGTACCGTTCACTTAAATGATATGAATGGGAGAGTTATCCCAGTGGATGTCTGTTACAATCCTTTTCTCTCGAAAGGTTGTTCATAATTGCTGTTTATCATTTTGGAGAGGAATTGTTCAAATGTATCTTGAGTATTCATTTTCCATAGACTTGTCAGGTTTAAGTCCCCTAGACACAACAAAAACTGTGTGGAGTAGAAAATATCTATTTGCACAAAGGCAATTTTCAGTATTTTAAGTGAAAGAAGGAAAGTCCTTTTTAATTTTTTTTTTTTTTTTTTTTTTTTTCTGATTTTGGCTCTTTAACTCCTGCCTCATAACCTCCATTTTCTCACTTCTGTCTGCCCTGTTCAGGTTATGGACAAGAAGAACCTTTATTCAGTGAAAGCTCGATAGCATCCATAAGAGCTTTGCAGTCCAAGTCTTTCCCTCTGTTCTTTTTTTTTTTCTGTTTAAAATTTGTGTTGTCATTTTTTCAGGTGTTTTGACTGAATCTTCTGTGTTCTTTACATCAAAAATGATAGTGTTTCTTTCTACAAGCTCTTAGGAAAACATATCCGATGGGAGGAAAACAATATGTAGTTTGTATTTTAAGACTGCTGCAATATTGTGATAAGAATATCATTCTAGCTAGGTTTTGATTTCCAATCTCATTTGTTTGCCTCTACAAAGTTATATGTCATATACATATCACAGAAGATTATTGTGCCTCTGTGCAGGGAAATTTCTTCCCAGAGAGAAGTGTAGCTCTTACTGTGGCATCTGATAGGAATTTTAGGTCAATTTAAAGTAAGAAGTAAAAAAATCTCTCTTAAAGAGCCTGACTTTATTTTATGTCACCATATTTCTGTGTAATGCTATGGGGATTGTACAGAAAATTGCAAATATAATTGGGTCTCCTGATTTTGGGGAGTTAAGAGAGAATTGAAGGAAATACAGGCTCTGGTTGTGTTAGATTTCAGGGTCAGACCAGAACTGCTGAATGCTGAGTTAGGCAGAATCTTTTTCCATGTAGAGAAGCAGGAGATCTGGTGATGGAATTACTGGTCACTCCTGCTGTTTCACCAAGATTCTGTATTTATTTGGCCATTAACCATTTGGATCCATTTGGACCATCTCCATTTGGATGGAGAGACCTAAAAATGAATATTCTGTTACAGGAAACAGAATGTTTTTGCTGCTAGATCACTTTCTTGCTATACAATCACATGCCAAGAGCACAATATTTTTTTCATTTTGGAGTTATGAATGTCTGGGTTCATTGATGGACCCCCTTGATTTTCAAGAGCTCCTTCAGTAAGGAGTCAGATTTGGTTTGGAAACTGTTGTGTTTATGGAATCTCAGTGCGTAGTTTATGAATTCTGGTTCAGTTGCTTTATGATGGGATGCCTCGGGCGTTCTGCTACTGAGGCCCAGAGCAGGAGTGGTAGGTGACCACTGGCCTCGATGGCACTCTCGGAAGCGTGAACAACTGGTGCTGGAGTCTGAGCAAAAGAGGCTTCAGCCAAGCTGCTCTGCAGGGAAAGCAGTGGAAACATTCACTCTCTTACCAGAAGCAGAACAAAGAAAGTTTGTAAATAAGATCCTGGGGAGTTTGCAGAGCTTCAGCAAACTTGGCTGGCTTGCAGGAAAGAAGTTTGATTTGCTTCACTGTCTGGCATAGGAGGAAAGAAGTACTCTTTGTGGATGATGGGCAACAACACGTGATTCACTGGAGGAGTCCTGTGTGGGAGAAAAGGGTACCATATTCCTGCTAGGATTCTGGTTTTAGTTGAAATGTACTGCAGGAAAGGGAAATGGAGAAATACGAAGTCTAGGCAGGGTAAAACTCATAGTTACCTCTGGGCTGTAATTCCTGAGTGGCTATGGAAGTATAGTCCTGGGAAAGACTGAGACTTAGCTCTCATGGGTTCTTCAGTATCAGTTTGCATCTGTGGATCATATTTCTTTGAAGAGATAAAGGACAGGAGGACTGTCCCAAAACTGTGTGCCACACAAACCAGGTAAAGAGCCAAACATTGCCTACCGAAGGGTGCGTAGGGACATCTCTGCTGAATGCCTTTCTCTACTTTATCTACAGGTAAACCATATGCAAATGAAAACAGGAAAGGAAAGGGTGTTGCTGTAATTAATTTGTGCTTTCTGACAATTTCTTTTACTGTGCAGAGCAGAGAAGACAGCTGAGACCTAAGGTATTAAGTGACTTGTTCTCTGTAAACTTGCCGGATGACTTTGGAGAGTGACTTTGAGGGCTGAGGAATGTTCACGATCAGGTGCTTTAGTTCTGCCCAACACCAGTGGAAGCGATAAGCACGCCATTTTGAGGAAGCATAAGGAAAGATGTGTCACTGCTTTATTGTAGTTCAGGGAGGTAACTTATCTTCCGAGTGCACTCAGAGGTGCACTTTAGAGGGGAACACAGGAGAAAAAAAAAAAAAAAAAAGGTGTATATGTTCTCCATGTACAGTTAAGAATTTGCTCATACCTCTGTGGAGGGATCAGTATTGTGCATATACTTTATATTGTGATGAGCTGAAATTTTTAGAAGCAGCTCATTAGCAACTTTAAGCAAATTACATTTTTGATCATTTAACTTAATTTTTTTTGAAGAACATTATTCACTAAATACAAATGCACTAGCAGTGCATTAAGTTCACTGAGCAAAATCATGGAATCGTAGAATCATTAAGGTTAGGAAAGACCTCTAAGATCACATAGTCCAACCGGCACTGCAAAATGCCTTTGCTGTGTGGTCAGAGCACATGCCTTCGATGCTCCTGCCCATCTTTCTGTTCATTGTAAGAGATATCAGGAATGGGAACTGGAAATTGTAAACAGAAACTTAATAGTGTTCTTAGGGCCCTGTGTCTCTGGAGGACCTTCCTAAGACTAACTCCAAGCAGTTTTTGTCTGCAAGGTCTAACCTTCTGTTTTTCTAACACGCCTGTCTTCTTTTGTCTCTGCTAGCAAGTGTTAAATCAACCCAAGGTTATTATTGAGTAATTTAGTGTTCACTGGAGAAAATCACAAAGCAAGTAAATTGATCATACAACAAACACTTTGATGAATGTAGGCATCTAGGAGGTAAGTATAGGTTCAGCTGTCTTCAATGAAGGTGCAGAATGTTGCCTCTGGGCTACATCTTGTGTGGATGTTTAGGACTGATTCTGAATGCCATTCTCACAAAGAAGTGAGTGAGCACTCTTTCTACCATGTACTTTGATGGCAGTTCTGCTGTCCTAGTTGAGAGCAGAACAGAACATTTCTGGAAATTAGATTCAACTTTTCCATCTGTTTGGGAGAAGTGTAGGAATCTGAAAGACACATCGCAAGTCTGGTACTGTCCTGAGCTCAGTCAGCTCACTCAGGTGAGGTCTATTCCGAAATAAAATTACTTTGAGATGTTTCTCCTGTTTTCCCTTCCTGTAAATCTCACTGTAAAGAAGTCTCTATTTTTCAGTGGCTGGAGCTTATAACTTTTTTTGATCCGTTGTAGATGGCAGGGTGCAGTCTGGCAGGGATAAGTATCCCAAGATGCTGACACACCATATTTCCATGTTGATTCGGCACCTGCAAGAGCATTTGCCGCCTTTGGGTGCATGCATTACTAGTATTCAGGCTAGCTCACCTTATTTTGTATGTCTTTATTAGGTCTGAAAACTATAATGTGTCTTTGCTTCAGTCTGAGTTCTGAGCCCCCTGCATCTCTGATGTGCTGTGGGGGCTGGCAAAGATTTACTTAGCTCCCAATACCATTCTCCACGTTATAATAACTTACTTTTTGGCTGAGGGCACTTCTGAGAACTAATCCATGATGTGTTTACTTTGGCTGGAGGAATTGAAATGCTTTAAAGAAAAAAAAAAATTAAAAGCTCCCCAAATGTTTCTGCATTTTTCTTTTCTGCTTGTATTATGCTAATCTGTTTTTAATGTGAGGGCTTCTTTTGCCCTGGGTCCTATGTAATCTGCTGTGTCATAAAAGGTATACCACTTTACAGCTAAGTAATGTAGACTGCCTTGTAACCTGAAAAATCAGAGGTTCTCAAGCAGAGTACTGTACTGCGCATTCATATAAACATTTTTTCTCTTACTTTCTTGAAATGTAAGAAGTCACCATGTCTAGGAGGTCTTACCAAGATATCTAACTAAGAGGGTGTGTAAGTGAAGAAGCTTAAGAATCACAAAAACCTATTTGCATATCCATTTTTTGAGCATTGGAAAAATAATTTCTTACATGCTTGTTTGATTGTTACCATCACTTAGTTAACAGGTGAACTAGTTGCTTACTGTTACAACTTACTGTCCTGTCTGCTTTTTCTTTCTGGGACAAGAAGATTAAGAAGTGACAGCGAGAGTATTGGGGAAGTTTCATTTCTTTGTTCTGTGTTAGTCAAGTTCACACCTGTGTGCAGTGCAACAGTAGAGGCCATTCTAGCCTATTTTGTGGCTTTCTCTTAGAAAAGACAGCTGTAGATATTCATGCTAATTCAAAGAGTAATACAGATCTGTCCTTCAATGTGCTGGTATGGTTCTTGCATGGGAACCCTGAATTATATTTAAGAAGCCCTATTTGCTTCTGCTCCTCAGTTCCTTCAGAGACATCTTTGTGAATGAGGTCAGTAATAAATTACCTTCAGGCTTTGTAGTGAGCAGCTAGCCACATGCCTTTCATGAATAGACAAAGACGATGGAGAGTGCAGCTTGGGATCCATTGATGCCGTGGCACTGATGATATGCAGGCCTGCTGCCCTGGTGTTGGACCCAGCTGGTAATTTCCTAATGTTTGGCTGGGCCCTGTGCTTGGATGAAAGGGAGCTGGCTGTAGCTGTGGCCAGATAATTTGGAGATGCTAATGGCTCATTTGTTAAAACAAGTAGAGGGCTTGGCAGAGAGAAGGGGTTTTCTTCTATCACCTCCTCTCCCCCCCCCACCCCTACACTTCCCAGCTTTGCCCACTGATCATCAAGATGTTGTTCATGTTGTGGGTGCTCTGTGTGTCCTCAAGGGCACTGTATATGTACGCCAGTTTCTATCACTGCTTTGCAGGATTATAGCTGTTTCTTGCAGAGATGGATCTTCCTATAGTTGTGCATGTTTCCGTTCGGTACTATGTGGTTTGCCCACAAGTGTATCTTTGCAGGCCACTGAAGAAAAGGGAGAGAAAGAGATGTCAGTTGCTGTAGGCTGCTGACTGCCCGTTCCTGATCGGGCCTGGCTGGCATGAACACATTTGTGTCGGTGATTAAAAGCGAGCTCTAGGTTTCTCTTCTCGGCTCGCTTGGGNGTTTCTCTTCTCGGCTCGCTGAGATTCAAGGGGCTTTGCATAGGCTAATATAGCTTTATGTGTGGTTTATGGCTGGAGCTCAGATGACTGCTTCCTCACAAGTGTCTGCAAGACAAAAGGTCTGTCTATACGTATGCCTTCAGACAGTATGTACACAAGTCTCTGCTTTAGAGTCACACTCTTTGTGCTCCCTGAGCTGTCCTATGCTGACCGTGATTCCTTGCTGAGAGATCAGCTATGGAAGGACATGAGCTTTGTATCCCAGGATTGTGGCTTCTGTTATGGCAAGGCCTTTGCAAGTAAGTGTCTTGAGTGTCCTCTTGGAGAAGGGAATTCTGTACTCAGATTTTCTGGCTGTCTTCAGAAGAA
>VXAV01013312.1:537690-551420 GCA_013399715.1 Alectura lathami | reverse complement strand
AACAAACATTCATAGTTTTGTTCAATTTTCAGTTGGCTCTGACGAGGAATCAGCTTTATGTTAGTACACGTGATGCCCTGAGTGCTTTTTGCAAAGGGTAAGTAGTGACTCTATGAAAAAGGGGAAAAGAGTGCAGAAACAGTGATGTAGTCCATCAGAGCCCCAAGACATCACCGTCTCTACCTAGATGCCATCTAACAGATGTTGTCAGAGGGAAGAAAAGGTCTTTGAAGGAGATAATCGTGGTACACCACAGTACCATGTGGCACACTGTCTCTTCCACACCTTCCAAGGCCTAAACAGTAAACTCAAGATCCAGCAATTCCACGTCGTTTCTGATGAGATCGCTATGCCGTGTTCTTTACTGTGAATTTTCTTCAATGTAAGAATTTAGAGAAGTTCTATTTATTTTTCATTAAATTTATAAAGGGTAGATTTAATCGTAATTTTTAGTGTTTTGGGCAAAATGCTGAAAATGTCTTTTTTGATGGAAAAACCTCAGTTTTCAAAGAAAAAAAGCCCTATAAAGGGTTTTTTTTTTCCCCCCACCAAAATCACTTAGCTCATGAACTTTTTTCCTATCTTGATGAAAAGAAAATGATCTGATCTCAAGATCAATAATGTTGAAAACAGCAGCAGCAGTGATCTTTCTGGCTGGATGTTGTTTTTCTGATGTGCTCTCAGATCTGAGCAGTTCTGCATGCTGTAAATACTGCCCTGACTTACACTCAGGCTTCAACCTTGCATCAAGCAACTGAAAAAAAATAAATAAATAGAGGTTGTTTAAATGCAGCAAGGCTTGCAAATAACAATTTTTTAAAAATGCCAGTGTGTCAAAACATTGAAGGAAAATATTGAAGTGTACCAGTGTGCTTCCAGTTTGTCTGGTGCTTTTTCTGTTGAATAATCACATCTTCTAGGGTCTAAAGCGGTGTTTCATTGTATGTAATGTATTGCTGTCATGCCACAAGGCATTAGAAAAAAGAGATTGAAATTATCTTGAGGAAACCAAATCACTTTATTTCAAAGACAAATTAGATTGATCTATCTTACCATTCTCTATAGATTTCATAAGCACTTTACTTGTTGAAGTGGTAGCAGACATTTTATATATTACAGCAATTTGCATACGTTCATTAAGCTGTACTCAGTAAGGCTTTCTGACAGGGGCATTTGATGAATCCTTTTGTGAACTGCATTGTTTCTTTGCGCAGAACAATCTGCTAAATCATGGCTTTGTCCTTCAGTTTGTCAGTATCGGTAAATGAAGCAGATGTTAATAACTGTGGGAGGGTTTGGGGCTTTTTTGGCGTTTGCAGAATATGGGATAACTGTGGAGGGCATGGTGCATTTGCAAAAGTGACAGCTGGTGTTATTAAAGATAGAAAGTGTGCTACAAGCAAAAAGTTTCCTTGGCATCTTCTAACAACCCTATGAGATCTTTTGGAACAGTTAGATGGGTGGTCACTTCTAAAATAAAAGCTGCTAATGTTATGCAGAGCGAATTGTGTGTATACTTGCATGTAATTTCTCTTAACTTCGGTTGCAAATGCTCTGTCATAGAGCTGTCTCAGCCGTGCAATAATTCATGATGTATAAATATGTCATAAGAAATCCTCAGGTCAGCAATCCCTTGAGACATGTCTTTCAGCAATATTGTTTCAAGCATTATTGCATTAGGAGAGTTTTACTCTCAGTTCGTGTTCTGAAGGTTACCTTTACAACAGAAGTTTTGTTGGTGTTGACAGTTCAGCCCTTGGAGTCTGCTCCCCATCATGAAGATCACTCAGGTTAAGACATTTGCATCCTGAGATCAGCATGCATTTAGGTGACTGACGATGGGTGGTAACTCCTATTCAGATGCATGAGTTCTTGTAGTCCACTGCAGAGACATTGCAATTGAGGATAAAACATGCAGCCATTAAATTGGTTAAGCGCTGAGGGGGATAGATAAGAGGGGAATCATAGAATCATAGAATGGCTTGGGTTGGAAGGGACCTCAGAGATCATCTAGTTGCAACTCCTCTGCCGTGGACAGGGCTGCCAGCCACTAGCTCACTAGATCAAACTGCCCAGGAACCCATCCAGCCTGGCCTTGAACACAGCCAGGGATGGGGCAGCCACAACTTCTCTCGAAAGTGTAGAGTAGGAAATAAATTTATGTGGACAAAGTGTTACAAGGCTAACTGATTCGAGAAGTAAGTGCAGAAAAACAGAAGATACGGCTGCAAAAAATAAAAGGTAAACTTTGCTCACACTCTGATCTTCAAGTCGCTTCTTTTTGGTATTACCTAGCAAATGGCTCCCACTGCTTTTGGAGGTAATATTTGGCTGATTTGCACATTAACTTTAATGGAATTCTTTTTGTGGTTCCTCTGCTCCTTATTGTGGAAATCTCTTTTGGGGAATTGGAGATGTAAAGGGCAGAGATGTAGCAGTGCTACTCATGCCTCCCTGTGATGGAGTCAGAGCTGCTGAGTCTGGCTTCTCTGCAGCTGACATCAACAGCAGGAATGGCAACGTAGCGTATAGAATAAATAATCCTAGCTATTGTCATTTTTATAGAGATTGCCTGAAAATATGTAGAGAAGACCAGTGAGGGATTTCTGTAGTTGTTGTTCTTACACATGAAAGTAGGCAGCAGCTACAAATCAGTGAACTGTTGCTTTTGTAAGAAGAATTGGCAGAATCTTTCATGCAGTTGCTGGATAAAAAATTCTACTGCTTCTGCTTCTCACAGACAGCCTTATCTTTATGTCTGATTATCTTGCAAAAAAGAAAAAGGAGCAGTGAAATAATTACCCATGCTGATATTTACATTTTGTCTCTCTGCTTGAAAATTACCAGCTCACAGAAGGGAACAGAGGGAGTCTAGGACTCCTTTGGTGGGTCGAACCTTTGGAGAAGGAAATGCCTGCTGTTCAGCCGCAGCACCATAGGTGCTCCAAGCCAGGTGACCATTGATGCGTAGTGGGTGTAGGCTGTTCTGGGACTGACTCATCTAACTCTGCTGGGGTGGTTCGCTTTGCCTACACTGGGAATCATGCGGTGGGTGCCAGTGGTGCATCTACAGGTGAAAGCTCAAGCAAAATTGTGGGGAAAGGAAAGAGGCAAGGCTTTTTCTAATGTGTACTCTAGTTTTTTTTAGAGATGTGGCTGTTTGGCAGCTCTGTGTGAAAGAGTGTTTCCTGCTACAGAATTCAAAGATGCTAATGGTGCAATAGAAACACTTGATAGAGCATCTGCTTGTGGTGGTGAAGCTGATTTGATCATCTCAGAAATCGTTGTCCAGAACAAAGATCAGACCAAGAGCATCTGGACACATTAACTGTTTTTTTTTTTCCCTCCTTTTTTAATTCCTCTGTGTCTTTTCTTGGTCTGCTGAACCTGTTTCTTCCTCCTAATAGATCTTCTTCCTCTTTTTTGCTTTCTTAAGCACGTTAGACTTATCAAATGTATTACTCTCTGTGTCACTGTGCAAGAATAACCAGCAAAATTTACAGATATTCTAGGACTAATTGTGAGTGGGTGTTACATATGCTTACAAAAATGTGTGTCTAGAATTTCACATCTGTCGCAGAACTGCTCTGTTCAGCATTTTTGAACAGAGAGGTAATGCACATAATGATGTCCTTGATTTTTCATGTGTTTTCCCTATTCATGCCACTGTCTTGCTGCAAATTCAAGGCAGAATATTGCTTAAATGTACATAGGGATATTTGTGGTTTCCTAATACATTTTTATTTTCTGCTGTGCCACTGGCAGTTTTGCATATTGAATATGTTGGTTTTGTTCTCTCGTTACAGATGGTCGTAGCAAAATTGCTGTTTGGAAATTTGATGTGTTTTCAGAGTTTCCTGCTAATTTTGAACTTGTATGTAGAAGTCCCCTAAAAAACTGTATAATACTATATGCATTAAATTTAAATTATCGTACCATCAGGTTTATCGCCCACAACATAGAATCACAGAAAATCATCTCCTGTAATGCACAGCTGTAGAAGGACTAGCTCATGAACTAATTTCCAAAGACAATTATTTTTTTTTTCCCTTTTCTTCTGTAGTCTTTAGCTATATATTTTTAGTGACTTGTACATATTATCACCTTTTCAGATCTTGGACTCTGAACCTGAAGCAATTCTTGGTTATATACTTCCTGAAACTTGGAGAATATCTGCAATAAATAGGTATGCGTAATGGATACATTCATATTTTGTGTTGGATGATTTGGAGTATATGTGAGTTTTGTTGACAGTTTAATGCTGAACTTTGTAAAGCTCTTGATAAATCTCATCTGCCATGAATGGGACAGTATGATGGATCTTTGCAGGCTGAATTTTCAATATCACATGGTATTTGTATGGCAGAAATTGGGAAGTGTATGATGTTCAGAGTTACTCAGAGAGGAATGTGTAGCCAGCATTACAAGTTTGGCTTCAAAATGTCTCTGAGAGCAAGTGAGAAGCTCTGTAGGTAAAGTGAGTGGGTTGGAAGTGACTCTACTCTTAGTCCTCCTGTACTTAAGACTGGGCATTAACTACCTTTTTGTCTGTGTTTCATTTGATTTTCTTTGCAACTGCTAATGGTGGTAAAGGTATGAAAGTGACTAAATGCTTGAAGAAAAGGGCCATAAAGGTCGAAATTTTGGGCATGCTGAAGTTCCTGGCAATTTTCTCAAGCATTTCAGTGAAGGTAGTATTTTGCTTGGAACATTTACAGAAAATATTCAGGCAATTTCAGAAGTACATTCTTGCATATAACTAAGCAATTTTTTTGGTGATTTCTTTGTTAAAACTCAGGTCACATTTTATGATGCTTGAAATGCTGCTGAGCTCCTAGCAATGGAGAAAGGGAAACGAGAACATGTAGAAGGTTTTATTCTTTCTAACGAGTTTACAGAACCAGACAGCTTTTGTA
This sequence comes from Alectura lathami, assembly GCA_013399715.1. Taxonomy (NCBI): domain Eukaryota; kingdom Metazoa; phylum Chordata; class Aves; order Galliformes; family Megapodiidae; genus Alectura; species Alectura lathami. The sequence continues at coordinate 546,504 of VXAV01013312.1, read as the reverse complement.
TCTCAGCTCTAAAGAGGAAAAGGCTTTTTGAATATGTGGATGTAACAATCGAACTTAATTTGATCTGTATGAGAAACTTTGAAGAAATTTATTGTGGAGGAGAGGTTGAGTTCATAGAATCATAGAATCATAGACGGGTTTAGGGTGGAAGGGACCTTAAAGATCATCTAGTTCCAACCCCCCTGCCATGGGCAGGGACACCTCCCACCAGACCAGGCTGCTCAGAGCCCCATCCAGCCTGGCCTTGAACACTTCCAGGGAGGGGGCATCCACAGCCTCTCTGGGCAACCTGTTCCAGTGTCTCACCACCCTCACAGAAAATAGTTTCTTCCTAATATCTAGCCTAAATCTCCCCTATAACTCTCCATAAGACTTGTTCTTATGGAGTAAAGTTCAGGAGCAGATTTTGTTGTAGGGGACCCAAATGATGAGTTTTTGAAATAAGTTGCTTCTTCTATAGGAATTAGAATGCAAAATATTTTCATAGAGTGCTTCATCTGTAAGTCCCAAGATGCTTGACAGAAGCTGGAGAACCACAGTCTCCATTTTATATATGGGGTCAGATACTTACTTATCTGGTTCACTTAATGTATGATTGTCCTACTGCTGGATCTGCTGGATGTTCAGGCCTGTGTCCAAATCTGTTAGAGGATCCTATGTCTTATGGTGTTTTCAAAGTGTGTGCAAAAGATCTTAACCCTATTTCTTGTTTCTTTAATATTTCTGAAAGCTAGTGATGTGCCTTAATTTCTCTCCTTTTCTGCCATGCCCTCCCTCCTTGTGATACATTTCTGTCTCATTTGCTCTGTTTTGTTTCCTATTTTGCTCCTTTATTTTGCTTTCCCATGGCTTTTGCTTCTTCCTCCTCTTTTTAATTCATTTTCAGTCTCTGGAGATTGGCAGCAGTGGGATCTTTCACAAGGAGGAGCTTCAGAAAAAAAATCATAGCAGAATGAGCTTCCCTTTTACTGCCTCTCTAGAGAGCCTGTTGTAAAAGGAAACTTGCTGTCATTCCCGTAAATTTTCTTTTGCAGCCAGCTCTGCTGGGCGTCCCCTTTGTGCCCTGTGAACATCTGTGTTACAGCTTATGTCTGAACCCAACTGGAGAGCAAATGTGTGAACCTGCTTCTTGTTTTGAGCAGGAAGCTGCTGCTATTAGTAGGGCAGGTGGCCTTGGTTCACCTGTGACTTCTAATCCCTGTCTGGGAGCAAAGCAACCGCCTGTCCTCTTCTCTCCCTCCGCAGGTGCCCTTGTCCGTGGGGAAGCACGTTTCCCTGCTTCCCTCAGGGCACTGCCCCACGCCTGTCAGCTGTCAGCATTCATTTTCTCCCTGAAATTTTCCCAAGACGTCACGCACGAGGAAGAAATCAGCAAGCACTGTAGGACTTTCATGGCATAGTTTACTTTCCGTTGCTCCTGGAAACTTCTGCCTGCCTGCATGCAGTCATTCAGGCACCACCCAGTGACACCATCGTTCTGCATGAGGAAGAAATCTTTGAGCCCTGAAGTATTCAGGCTCAGGGGATGCTGGGGCAGAAGAAAAGCCCCATTCCCAGGGCTGTGCACAAGATTCCAGGAAAAGGCTACAGCATTTTCTGCACAGCTTTTGGACACAGCACAAGACAACTCATTCAGCATAAATTGTGACCCTAACCTCAAACAGACTTGTGCTAACCAAGTCTCCTTTCTCTGCTCTGTTAAAAATAAAAAAAAAAAAAAGAGAATAAATAGCATCAGTGCTGTCCTGTTTGCAAAAATTCCATCCCACTTGACTGTGCTGAGCAACATTTGAGAAGCGTAGGTGATGAACTGCAATCTTTGTGACATATGTATGCCTCAGAGAGAAAAACTAAATCTGTTATGTCAAGTTGGCTTCAACCTATGCTTGCAGGGCTGTTTTGATGTGCCTGGAAGGTGTGGAAACTTTTGAGGTGGATCAGGTGTGATGGTAGAGAACAACTGTGACTCTGGCAGGGGGATATGAGGTCAGTCGGAATCGTCAGCTGTCAGCAGGGAAGGGAGCATGGCTGATTCAGCGATAGGACACACCAACACCACAACTTCCCTCAGATACATGAGCCAGCAGTGTGTGCTTGCAGCCCAGAAGGCCAACCGTATCCTGGGCTGCATCAAGAGGATGCATCAAGGTCAACAGAGTGAGGGAGGGGACTTTCTGCCTCTGTTCCACCTTGGTGAGGCCCCATCTGGAGTGCTTTGTCCAGGCCTGTGGCCCCGAGCACATGAAAGACGTGGAGCTGTTGGAGTGGGTCCAGAGGAGGCCATGGAGATGATCAGAGGGCTGGAGCACATCTCCTGTGAAGGAAGGCTGAGGGAGCTGAGTTTGTTCAGCCTGGAGGAGAGAAGGCTGTGGGGGTGGCTCACTGCAGCTCTCCAGTACCAAAAGGGAGCTTATAAACAGGAGGGAGAATGACTTTATATATGGACAGATAATGAATAGGACAAAGGAGAACAGTTTTAAAATAAAAGAGGCGAGATTTAGATTAGATGTTAAGAGGAAATTCTTTACTCAGAGGGTGGTGAGGCCCTGGCACAGGCTGCGCAGAGGAGCTGTGGGTGCCCCATCCCTGGAGGTGCTCAAGGCCAGGCTGGATGGGCCCTGGGCAGCCTGAGCCAGTGGATGGCAACCAGCCCACGGCAGGGGTTTGGAACTGTGTGGGCTTTAAAGCCTCTTCCAACCTAAGCCATTCTGTGATTCTATAATTCTGTGAATAATTCTATAATTCTGTGATATTTCAGTTACTCAGAAATAGCAAATCTTCCCATCTGGTGGTAGCTGGAGTGGCTACTGGGCAACTTTGTTTTCCTTTCCTTTCAGTAGATGAGCTGCCTTTTGGCAGGACGTTGCCTGAGTTGCATTGCTTTCCAAGCCAGGTTAGAAGAAGTTGGCCCCTCTCTTTCCAAAACTAACTGTCAAGGCAATCCCAATGCTTTGCAGATGTCTCTGCATGTGTGAATCCTGCACAGACAACCTATCTCGTGTTCATCTGTGTATGCACTTGCTATGGAGGGAAGGATTGGGGCTGGCTGTTTGCACGACTGGGAGTGCTGAACAGCAAAAAACTCTAAACAAAAAAATCTGGTCCTCTTCAAACGTTGGCGGACAGATATCTGTCTTCCATCTGCGGCAGCCTGAGCAAAACAACAGAAGAGCTGCAAAGTTTGTGTTCAGAAACCTTGGAGAAATAACTGGCACGCTCTGACTTATTTTTTAACTATGTGCAGATCTGAAACATTAAACACAGAAAGTAATGTTGAATTGTGGCAAGCAGGCAGAAGCAGGGAGGCTCAGCTGGAGGCCCACGTGCCATCCCTGTGGTCGGTAGGCCGTGGGGCAAGGGGACCGTGGCACTTGGGCACTGCTGCCCAGGCCCTGCTGTCGATTGGCTGGGGCAGTGGTCACCCAGTGCCGCAGGCAGTCCCCTGGCTATATACCTGTGTCTCCTGGCTTCCAGGCTGTCCCCTGCGGGTGCGTGCCCCTCAGCTGGGTCATTCATCCCGTGACATCGCAAGGCCTCGCACAGCAGAAAGAAAGGTGTCTGAGAGTCTTGTGTTCTAGTTCTTTCTTGAGGCTTCACTGCTTTAAGTGGGCTTTGGGTCAGCCTGGTGAGGCAGTTGGGAAACAAAGCAAGGCTGTGCAGCAGGCAGCACCCCTGGGCAGCAGCAATTTGGTCTAGTTAGAGAAGGTGTCAGCTTTCAGCAGTTCTCTGCTCAGTTTCAATTTGCCCTGTTCTTCCCCACCTAGGCAGCGCCCCATATTTAGTACCATGTGTCCCCACTATGTTGTCCCTTCTATTCATCAAAGTTATGCAAAGAAGTTCCATGTTAAAACGTTTACCTTTTCTGAATTGCCTTGGCACTGCAACTGTTTGTCTCCCTTTGCAGAGCTAGAAAATATGTGTTTACAACAGGTGATTACAAGCACAACACTTTGGTACATGGGAAGCAAAGTTGTCTTTGGATTCACTGGAACAATTGGGGCTGAGTCACACTGTTAATCATGCCCTATGTTACCAAGTAACGTGCAGTGTCATTAGTTGAAACTAAATAGTCAGTAATGAGCTACACTACTGCCAGAGTTAAAAATTAAAGCCATAATACGGAGCTTTGAAATAGTCTTGTCTAGTATTGGCTACCCTTTATATCAATACTTCTGAATGCAAATTTAATTCCAAATATGAGAAAATGAAGGTAAATGAAGGAAAATGAAGGTAAGTCTTTCTGCTTACAGGGCTTAATGACTCTGCAGTACCTAACAAAGGGACAGTCCATGCAGGATGTGAGCATCCACCTTTCAGTACTCACCTAACTGCCCATCACCTATAAGAGCTGCTGCTTTAGACCTCTTGGGCCTCTGTAACAGAGCTGCTGTGTCACTGTGTGCCATGCAGGCATTGGGTGGAGGTGGTAAATGTCCAAGTGAAAGATGTTTTCTTTATATGAACGCTCAAGAAACCCATGCAATGAAGTGGATACGATCTGCTATTGATTCTGTCATGCCTTTTTTTACTGTGCTTGCTGGAGGAAAATGCTTCAGAATTGGAGAGAGAGGTGCACACTCGTGTGTTGTGCTTTGTGTGTGGATACTCATCACACGTATGCTTCCTCTGTCCCTGAGTATCCCAACAGTGCACATTGCTCCTCATTATGCAGGGACTGGGTCTATAATCTCACACCTATGTAAACTGTGTGGTAGCCTAATGTAGCAACACAGGAACTCAGTTAGGTGATGTTGTAAAGACAAGATACCCAGCACAGAGTATCATAAATTGATCCCAGGAGTACAGACCTAGAATATAAACTGTAGTGCTTTGAATATATGCATGTTATAATTGTATTAAACGCTTTGCAGCAATTTGTATTGTATTACAGCTGACAAAGTATTTTACCTCCTAGTAGCTAATGTAAATAGTGCTGATATTTTTCTTTTCCATATTTATAATTACATTAATTGCTTTGTGTATTAATAACAAACAGTTAAGTGTCAGCACCCAAGCTGTAGCTGCCAGTAATCTACAAGCAATTTGTTTTCATATTCAAAATATGAAACTGAAGAGTAATTACCCTTTTTGCAAGCACACATCTTGACGGTGTAGATTTTACATAGAAAAGCTTGCTGTTTTACCTAAATACTGTAATTTTCAATATCAAATCTAGTGTCAATAGAATGTGTTTAAGAAATGAAGAGAAACTTTGTGCTAAGAGGTCAAAAATGTCCAATGGAAACTAAATGAATAGCTCACTCATATCATCTAGGAACTGTGACTTGTTTCCAGATAAATCTAAACTCTGTGAAAGGTTTTTCCTGCCTTTGAAAATATCCTTTTTCAGAACCTAAAGCTAGAAGATCCACATGCAGTGCAATTTTTGCTTTTGTACTGTGATTTGATTGGGCTAACAGAGTGTCAATGCAAACAAGAATTTTACAGTTGACTGAGTTACAGATTTTTTTGAACATTTTTTTTTTTTTTTTTTTTTTTTTTTTTTAAGTGTCCAGAGGAATATTCTTTCTGCATTAGTATTCTGGGAACCTGAGTATTTTTATTCTTAGAGACAGAGCAAACAGATCTCAACATAAACCTGGCTAAAACATCAGTTAAGGAAAGATTCGTCTTCAGGTTCGTTGTTTTCCTTTTTTTTTTTTTCCTTTTTTTTTTTTTTTTTTTTTTTTTTTTTTTTTTTTTTTTTTTTTTTTTTTTGTTTTGTTTTCTCTGTAATTGTAGTGCTTTATTGTGTTGATCTGCTTGCTTGAGGCTGGCATTTAAAGCAGATGATGATTTTGAAAGTTTGCAAACCTTGAAAGTATTTGCCAGGGCTGTACAGTGAAGAGTAAGCTCTCACTTAATATTGCAGATGTATACTGAACTATCTGTGGAAGAGCAAAGGTTGATTAAATTCACAAAATAAGGTGATTCATAGTTTTCTAAATATGTCACTCAACCTAAAATTAACTCAATTATTTACCAGTCACACACATGCTAATGAATCCTGACAATCTCAATTGACCTGCTGCGAAGAACTCTACAATCACCTTATAGTATTTTGTCTGCATTTTCCCTAAAAGGAAAGAGTGATTGCAGCATTTATTACAAGTAAAGCAAAAATGCTTGAGGATTTTATTATTATTTTTTTTAATACCTGCAATTCCAGGGCACTAATAAATTAATTACATTTAATTAGTAAAGCTATAAAAGAATGAGAGTGTGAGTCTCCTAAAGTCTAATCCCCCAGAGATTTTGTGTATGATAGTGATGAAAGTGGCTGCTCCTAAATCAGCATCAATTATATTATTTAAGAAATAAAGTGAGGGTTGTTCTTCATGCAAAATGTGACAAAATTATACAGCTTTAAGACATTTAGTAAATATAATAGATATGATTTATTATAATTTCTAAAGTTAGAATCACCTTGTAAAGGCATTTTTATCTGTGTGTTACCAGTAGCTATAAGAAATATTTGAAGAAATTTATATGTTAGCCAAAATCTTTAATGGATTTATCTGCATTCTTGCTAGATACACAAGCATGTTATTTACATAGCAATGAAGTTATCCTGCATTTATACTTGAGTTATGGGGTAATCTACAAAAGGCTGCCCTGGACCATGAAGCAGTATCTGTCTTTCCTTTTTGAAGGTTTTTTCGCCCAAAGCTTTACAGAATCCTGGATGGCAATCAACACTGACCCGTAAAATAGACGTCACTGTAGCATCAACGTGGGCAGGGAAAAACAGCGAAAGGGTTTTCAGCCTATGGTTATTTCTGTCAGGAAAATGGAACTAAACAAATATAATATATAATATTTAAAGCTGCAGGGAACTGGCAGGCTATTTGGAGACAGCTGCATGTTCAGCCTTTGTGGATGGAGTGGGCAAGTGGCTAATTAAGTGGACAAGGCAGGTCCCATAGTGCTCTTTGGGAGAGCTCAGCTGTGCCTCAGCTTCCCATGGCAGAGATGGGTTTGAGTTGCAACAATCTTATTGTGAGATGCAGTACTGGGTAAGATATGGGCATACCAGAACCCATTTTACTGGATTTTACTCAGTCACTGCCACTGCAGAGGGACATAAAAATTTAAACAAATAAACAAAACCCCCCTGCAATTTTGAAAACTGAAATTAAGTCATCACATTCAACTGAATTTCTTTCCTGGTTGTTCCAAATTATTACTGCATTTGTTTAGAGTATTTTTTTTCTTTTTCTTTTAATAATTTTCATGATTTTCTTACTTGATTCATTCAGTGACATCACCTGTAGTGACCAAACAGTTGTTGCCGTGGTGACAAATTGCAGTGTTACAAGCATCCTCGAATGAATCACTTAAGAGAAACAGGTCAACTAAAAATGGAGAAACTTTGCTTACAAAAATATACCAGAAATCTTGGGAAAAGTTTGCAGGAGATTGGCTTGGAAATCTAAAATTATTGTAATGTAGTCATTTCTTTCATACAACCAGAGATGCCAGCATGACTGCTGTGACAGTGAAGCACAAAGGGATCTGTCCACACCTGGTAACATCAGTCAGCTGGAGAACACTTGAAATAAATAGGTAGTTCCACAGTGAGAGTGAATCGACAGAAAAAGAAAAACCACAACTTCTTATTCATCATTTAAAGTAAACATCACAGTTCATTGTGATCAAGGTCTAGCTCCTTAATAAAGTGTTTTAAAAGATTTTGGGTACTTCTGTCGTACCACTGTTCTGATGTCATACTGGAGCTTGACCACTGGCTTATATATATGCCAGTGAAATCTGGCTTGTGTTCAGTATATGTAGCAGGGAATGTAGGTCAAAATTTAGGAGACCCCACTTGGTACTGTTGTATGGTGTACTGAGTCATCATGGAATTATCTGTTATTTGGGGTGCATGCCAAAAGAGACCCTCCATGTATACAGCAACAAGAGTTAATTCCACTCCTGTCATGACAGCTCTCAGTGGGAATATTGTGCCTTGCCTTGGCTCAGATGTTATTTCCAATAAATATGGAAATAATGGCTCACAGTGCTGCAAACTGTTAGGAGATCTCATGGGAAATCTCATCAGATTATGTGATAGGTTTGAAATTAATCCATGTCCCCACTGTATTTACACAATATACAATTGTCTCTCTGATGGCTTATAAGGAAAGGTAAACACTACCATCCTAAATCAGCAAGGGGACTTGCTGCAATACATTCTCTTGCTAGAGACTACATTTCTTTGTATTGATACAAGCAATTGACAAAGTGATTGTAGAACTTTCTTATGCTGCAGACATACTGTTATCTGGTTTGCAACCTCAGCATAGGAAATCGTCATCTTTCTTGCAGTTCTCCTTGCTTCTAGTTCAGCAGACATTAATTGTTATGTTATCTTGCCAAAATCTGAAAGGAAAAAAATGTTGAGAACTTCTTGCTCCTAGTGTGGATATTGCCCAGCTATAGATCCATTCATCCCTCATTCCTAGCTTGCTCTGTGGTGAAGGATTCCTTTACAGCACTGCTCTTTGTAGACAGTAAAGGTGTGCAGAACTGTGTCATGTTAGGCCAACAACTGTTTCTCATTGTCTTTCCCCAAGGGGCAGGATATTATGGAAGTATGTACACTTCACTGTGCTTATAAGTAGTGACTATCTCAAGACACTTACAGCAGACTCTCCAGCCCATGGGTTTCTTGAATCCTGCATAAACTAAATGCTCCATTATGAATCCTTGCAAAATTGTAAACATGCAGGACAGATGTTCACTGGTAACCAAGTCTTAAAAGGATGGCAAGAGGAATGGTCCTATTCAGTGATCCTCTTCTATCCTAAAGAT
>VXAV01013312.1:501089-528765 GCA_013399715.1 Alectura lathami | reverse complement strand
TCTTCAGCAAGCACTCAGTTAACCCATACAAGACTTCCTTTTAGTACAGCTTTTAAAAATAAATAAGGAGTTTGAAATAACTGTGCTCTATATAAGAGTAAGCAATAAAGCACATGTGGAGGAAGCTTCATTAAGATCGTTTGACCTATGAGTAAAATAAAAAGGAGGACAAGACAGGCTTTCCTAGTGATTTACTTTCTATGCCCATGAATCATGTTTTCTTCCTCTGCTATTGTGATTGCATTTTTTTTTTCCTCAGCACTGCTTGCCCTATCATTATGGGTAGGAAAAGTAAAGGGATTGTGATATTTTCTCAGCAGTGATGAAAGGAACAGGACATTTCAAGGACATGCTGTAAAAGTTTTTAGGATGGCAAGATGCTGTAGCTTCATCGAGAGGGAACTTCTGTGTATGATCCATATTGGATTCAGCAACATGCTGAAGGATGATAGCTGTACCATAGATGATACTGGTCTTGCACTTTCACCTTTAGCCTTACCAGTTACATTAACCCTACCGTTTTCACCTGTGGTGGGTGAGTATACTTTTGAGGCTCTAAATCCCATGGGAAGGAGCTCTAAGTAGTTCATGTTGCCAGAGAACCTGGCAAAAGACACTGTTTAAATATTTACCACCAACAGCAGAAGGTTGTTTGACAAATAACTCTATTTTAGTGTTTTGTCTTCCAGGGCCTTATTGGAAATAAAGGAAAAATAAAGGCACAAAATTTTGAAAATTATAAGGAGCTTTTGAAATGTTAAGGAGTATTTGCAAAGTACCGCAATTTGAGTATATTTTAACATAGATTTATGTGGGTTGGCTCTTTTCCTGTTTCTGGTGGAAAAGAAAGGAAGAGAAAGCAGGAGAGGCTGGGTGCTCCCCAGTCAGCTGGAAGCCCTGGGCCTGAAAACCACAGAATACAAACAGCAGATGTGAAACAGTGGCTTCTGACTTCCTTCATATGAGCACAGATGCATCAACATAATAATATCATTTAAAACTCCTGCTTTGGGACCATGGAAGAAAAGACCATGGATGTAATTATTGCTAGTGTAAAAAAAAATCCACAAGACGACATTTGTCCTTGGTAAAATGTTTCTCCACATTGCTTATGGATTCTATTTATCCAGACAAATTATTCCCAGGACGTAAAGCAGCACTTCTGACATCATGTGAAACTGCTGTACAAGGCCATAATGTGGACGTGGCATTGTGATGAAAGTCGAGCATTCCTCCGGCTGTGCAGCAGAGCAGTTTGCTGACCGAAAGGAGGGATAGAAGCCCTCATGATATTCCAGGCTCCAAGCTGTATTTCCCTTTAAAAATAATAATGATTTTGAATTTTAATCCAATTATACTAGCAGGTTGGAAAATCAGAAGGCTTTCATGCTCACGGTATTGTGTGAAATATTAGTTGAACTATGCAACTGAATAACTATAGAGGATTTAATTATGACAGTTACTGGTGTTTTTCAGAACATCAAAGTCCTAGCTGGCAGATTATGTAGCAGGTGTATTACATGAGGTAGAAGTTGATGACGGTTTTCTGGATATTGGTTTTATGTACCAAGTGAGAGCATAATTATTGAATAGGTACTACTACTGTTCTTACAGCTATTTATTTATTTATTTATTTAATTTTCCCAGCAATTACATTTATCTGGTAGAAGATGAGTTTGTGCTTAACAGAAATGGTGGAAAAGGAGCACTGGCCTCTAATTGGCCCAGCGCACTGAACATCATGCTAGCAAGCATGTAGTTCGATATGCGCCAAGGCTAAAGGTAGACTGGTTTATCTTTAATGTTTTCTAACTCTTGCAACTAGTTTTTTTTTCTTCAGGAAGAGTTTAGTCAGTAAGAGTGGCACAATCTTCTCAAGCTCTGCAAGAGTGGCTGTTATCAGCAGAGCAAACACAGGTCAATCACAGGCGGGCCGAAGGATCTTCCATTTTGTTGTCAAAATATCTGCAGGCAGCAAGAAACAATCTAATTTTTTGTGCGGTTGTTTTATTAACTGAAGGAACCTCATGAAATTTCCACATATGATCTGTTCTGTGAGGACTCTGCTCTTCTGAAGACAGCAGCCAGAGTGAATGGAGTCTAAGAGAGGCTGAGGCAAGCATTGTAATACACTTACGTATGTACCGTGTCTGCCGCTTTTCCACAGTTTGCAAATGGTCAAGATTATAAACACCAGTAACATTCTAAACTGGAAAAAATCCTCTGCTGCAGCCAGAGTGGGGACATGGCAGACCAAGAAAACGATGGCAGTAGAGTGGTTTTGTGCCTCCACCACGTGCCAGCCTCTCTTCTGCCGCGTCTTTCGCTCTGTTTTTACCAGCAGGGCTGCTAGTCCTGTAGCATCCAAGTGCAACACGACTTAAGGAAGCTCAGGGCTGTCATATTTCTCAGAGTGTCTCTAGCTGAGGACAATTTAGTTTATGATCTCCCATGGAAAAAAAGAAAAAAAAAAAACAACACAAAAACAAAAGATGCCATTTGGGAGAAAAAGCTTGTTATGTTCAGAACAGTGTACTTCCTAATGACAGCGCTGAGCATGATAACAGATATTCCTTCTGTCATCTGCCGCAGACAGTTTAGATTAAAAGTAGTATACAAGTGTGAAAACATCCCTTTTTATGGTAGCAGTGTTGGAAGATTTTCTTCTGGGAAGAGTACTGGGCTGGTAGGTAATTGCTGAGGTCCTTCTGGCCTAGCAGGCCTTTTCCAATTCTGTAAAGCTGACAACAGTTAAGGCAAAAGATGAACAGCCTTTGCTGGGACACGACATCAATTGTGTGAGAAGTGGAAGTGGGTCATTCTGGACATAAAATTTAATGGAAACATGTTATGTCAACATCAAGACATTTGAGGGCCCATCTGCCGAGGGTGTGTCCACTTCTCCTGCCATGACATCTGTTTAGAGGCAGGAGTAAAATTCCCCTTGTGAATCACGCCAGAGCTGCAGAGCTGGGAAAATGCTGCTCCTTCTCTTTCTCTCTTTATGTTTGGTGTCTCAGCCTAGAATGGGAAGTGCTGTGGTTTACCAAGGGTCCCAGTGGAAAAGGAGGTTTTAAAAAACATAGTGAGGGAACGAATGGTAAATCCTCATATCATAGATGTTGAGAAATTTATCTCTGTGGTACCATTAAAGTGGCTGAAAATTGCTCATTTCCTAAAACACTACAGAAAAGATTTTTGTGATGCATCCTTTCCAAAAGGGGATAATGAATAAAGAAGTGGAAGGCAAAATGAGAGGGGTTGTTTCAGAACCGTAGATACAGTGCATTAGATAGATTAGAATGGAAAAACTGCTACTTAAAAACATTGTTCAAAATATGATGGTTTTGGGTAGTTCATTTTCTCTTCCACTTGGGTTTGAACATTTCATGTCCTTGGAAATTAGATATTGGAACTAATGTTCCCAGTAATAATGTATTAAGCTGGAAAGTGCTGGATCTCAGGCATATTAAGCAGTAAATACTCTGCATTTTTATTGTTGACACATACCTTTCAATAGTGAGTCCCATAATAATACAATATTATGCCTTGAACTGATGTGTTTATTGTTCTAAAAAGATTAATAGGCAGATGCTGACCCTGGCTGCCAGATAGAAGGTAAGATTTCCAAAGCATTAGATGTGATACTGAGCTTGCTGCATTAAATGGTCTATCTTTATTTCGGTTAGGTTGCTTATCTGCTAATCGTCATCTGTAAGTCCAGTTGCAAATATATTTGTAAAACACTGTCAGAAAATCAAATTCTCTGTATTCTAGTGGGTAGAGGAACATCTCAGTGTCTTGTTTTGTTGTGACATCCTGAAGACTTCAAAATGCTCTACATTTGTGCATTTTGAGGTGAATATTGCTGCAAAATCCGGGTCACTTTAGTTGTACCAAAGCTGAAACCCAGTCTTGGAGGTTTTTGGTAATATATATACCCTCTGAGTTACATAAATCAGTTTCCTGAATGTAGGCTTTCTTAGCATGGGCAGCACTTTACAGGAAGATACCGAACTGTTCTTTTTCACAGAGTGGAGCTATCTCTGTCTCACACTTTGCAACTCAGATAATGGGCAGATGAAGCACAGGACTACCGCTGAGGGCATAAGCATATCCTTAAGGGGATCTGTTTTGTGGAATTAGAGAAAATAGAGTCTGTTTGGAATAATCTAGCCAAACTATCAAATATTCAACTTCCATTTATTTTCTGTTGTCTGTGGAAGTAAGGAGATTAGTGTTTGCCTACAAAGGAATCACATTAGATCTGCGTTTAAGTTGTTACAGGATATACAGTTGGCTAGGCATATCTGCACGGCTGAAATGAGAGAACTGTCTCTCGTTTGTTTTCTCCAGCCAAGCATATACCTCTAATTTTAAGGGCATTCTACCCTTGGTTTAGATTTGTTTATTTTAGTTTTATAGGCCCCATTTAAAATCCATTTTAATGAGCTGTTTATGCAATGGTAGTATTTTTAATATATGTTTAGGTTCTGTGCAACGCTAAGTCAGCCGATGATGCATGGAGAGGGCATGAATTAATAATATGGCAAAGGCAACTGAAATATCTATCTTTGATACACCAGCCAAACAAGATTTTGACGTGGGTGCCTGTCTGACAGTTTGCTTTCCCCACCAGAGTCTGACAGCCTTAGCTGCTTTCCTCCCCTCAGGGTGGCTCCTGTTGCCAGCACTGCTGCATCCTGCAGCTAGACGCCCAGCCTGGTGCATTAAGCTCCCAGTGGCACTGTGATTGTGAGTGTGGGGTGGGCATCAGGGATCAGAGGAGTGCCAGGACACAGCCCTTCAGCCCATGTGCCATCTGCTGGACACTCTTTCTGCACTTAGCAAACTCTGTAGGGGTGAACCGAAGCAGAATAGTACTAAGACCCAGGCAAGCACATCTAATTAGCCTGATAACCAGCTTCGTGCAAGGCCATTGTTGGCCAGCTTTAGAACCTCTACAAATATTTGGAAAGCATCGTGAGCAAACATCACAGATGCAGCTCTGACAGGGAGTGCGATATGTGGACGTTGGCTGGACAAAGACTTTTCAGCTGCCTGGTTTGCCTGCAGCTCACCCAATCGTGGCAGATCTGCACAGGGCAGTTCGGCTGCCTGAACCAGAACATGAGGTGGCACGAGGCCTTTTGGACAGTCTTTATGTGTGCCTGCTTCCTGGCCACTTGTAAGGAGCTTCATAATATGTCTCCAGACATATCTTCAATATAATAACAAGAATAATTAAAACTCAAATTTGGTTCTCTGACCATCTGGGATCCAGGCTGAGAGATGAGATACAGTGCAGACCCTAAAGCTGTTAGTAAGGTAAGCTTTCTTACTCCTTTTTGTAATTAATTTAAATGGTTCTTAAATGAATTTTTAAATGAGTTCATGCTCACAACAGCTTTGAATGTCTATGCTTGTCCAGTGGGATCTGACTGCTGCTTCTATTGCTGTGTCTTGGTCTGGCTTCCTGCTGGAAGAAACCTCCACACAATGAGTGAAACCTCAGCACAATGATAAAGGAGAGGAAACAGAAATAGTTGGAAGCTTTTCTGAACACCATTTAGAGAATCCTCGTTCTAAGATATGGACCCCAGAGAGAAAAACAAACAACAAAAAGAAAAACAGATAGGAAGTGGGTATTACATGTACTTTATTAGCATAATCATGTGACGACCATGTTACTTCCTTGTAAAGAGGATGTTGAAGTACCAAGTGTATGAAGTTAAAGCTCATGAACTTGTAATTCACAGTAGTGTTTTATGGACTGTCACGTTTTAGTAGGGTTTTCTTTTCCCAAAGTAGAATATCCCAGGAAAGCCGAATGAAGTTTTGATCCACTAAGGCAGGAAGCTAAGTAAGGGAAAAACTGGAAGGGTTGCAGAGCCGAAAGAGTTAATTCTGGGCTCACTTTTGGCCTTGTCCATCCCAAGCATTGTAGCAGAGTAAAGGGAAGCAGCAACCAACCCATCTCCTCTCCAACCTGAAGCAGTGCCACTGTGGCAGGGTGCCATGCCCGGACTCATTAGATTCATTAAGTGGCAGAGCTAATGGTGTCAGGCGCAGTGCCACCCCAATGCCACTAAGCCACTTTGAGGGCCCAGGTTAAGTCAGTGCTGCACTGCACCCTGTGACCAGGGAAGGTTTGTGGGGTTAGGAGGGGTTGTGCTGAGGATGTGTGTCAGGCTGGGGAAAGCCTCTCGTGAGTATGGTGCAGCTGGACTTTCACTAACCTGTAAAAGAGGACCAACTAGAATGAATCTGTTAGGAGCAAAGGGGAGAGGTAATCCACCGAGATGCCAGTCTTCGTTCAGCAGGAAAGAAATGAGAAAAAGGCTGACTGTTTCCCTGGGCTTCATTCGAGTTACAGATGGAGCTAGGATTGGTGAGAAACTATCTTATATAAACATGGGCACAGGTTTTTGGCCACGTGAGTAGTCTAATACTGACTATACCATTCTTGTTTCATTGTAAAAGTTCGGTTTCTGGCTTTGTCTTTGTTGCAAGAGAGATTTTTCACTGCAACAGCAGTCAGCCTAGTATAGCTGTGCCACAAAGGACAAAATGAGCTCTTGGCAGCCCAGCTACTAGTAGCTTTGTCCCATGCTTTGCTGTAGCAGTGATGCAGCAGCAGCAGTTTGAAGAGCTGATACTGCCCCAGGTTGCCAGCTGAGCCCTGATACTGAGTTCTGGCTGCATCTTTAAGAGGACAGCCAGGTGGTGTCTTCTAAAATGTCATCAGTTTCAAGGCTGCTGGTCACATGGCTATAGCTTTTAGTCTAAAAAAGCACAAGTCACCAGCAACATTTAGGACTAAGGCTGTGAAAAGACACTCTTTTCAGGGCCTCCTAAAGATGCATTTTTCTACTGGGCCCCCAGTCTGTTTCCTGTTTGCTGTGGCTCTGTGCATGATGGACACTTGAAATCCCTACTTGACGATCTGCTGCCTGGTGGGTAGTCTGGAGCCAGCTGTCTTCCAGAGCAGCAGCATGATCTCAGCTGGCGGCATCTGTAACCTGTGCCGCTGGGAATTATCATCCCCAAGAACAAGTAACGTCACCAAAAAGGCAGTTCAGGAGCTTGGGTTTCAGTCCTTCCTTTGTAACAGCCTCTTGAATTGGATATGGACTTGTGAGGAACCATATGACGTACCCTGGGAAGCTTCATCAGAGGAGGAATACCAGATTGCTGTTGAGGCTTTCCATACCAGCTCCCCAGCCCTTTTCAACTCATTCCCAGGCAGCGAGCCAGGAAAGTTCCTGCTCAGTTCAAGCATACCAGAGCGTGATTCCCTGATACATTAGCAGTGTCTGGGGGATGCTTCGCAGTAAGAGGATGACTGTACGACCGAGTGCAGCTGAGAAGAGTGCAGGGAGAAGGAGAGAATAGGGGCTGGCGTGACTAGATGGATTAATTGGGAGACAGCGGCAGCCCTTCCCTTCTCCACCTGGGAGGCAGACAGCCCTTCAGCTTGCAGCTGAGGAACTTCTCTAGCACTTTTCAGAGCCCCAGCAGACACAGGGGAGGTAAATAAACAAATGAACAAATAACCTCACAAATGAAACAAAACAACACCACCATCACAAAAATAAAACCATTGGTAGGAAGGCAGGAGAGCTTTGTTGTAAGTGCATCATATCTAGGATGGACTGCAAATGTCTTGATCTGTAACAAATTGTTTCAGCCCCAGGGTGCTGTTCACCACAGAGGAGCTCCATTGATATGGTGCTTAAATGCGAGGACAGGGTGACATCCTGCAAGAGTCTTCCCCTACCTTTGAGGGACCCGGGCAGTCTCTCTACCAAGAATTTCAGAATAACGTTTTTTGCTGCTTGAGAGCGACAGGCTTGAAGCCTTTTAAAAGACAGAAGAGGGATGGTTCAGTCCAAATTTTCTTGCAGGTATGTAAGAAGGAGGGTAGCACAAATGGAGATTGCTGTATAGACATATGCAGACTGGCAATTTCTGTGCGTCCTTCACAAAAAATAAAAAGTGACCCTCCAGGAGGGTGCTGTGTATGCTCATCATCCTTCCTTGCCCCAGTACATAAGTCTTTTGGATAGTTACGGACTGACTAAGGATACTCCCTTGGGATGAGAGGAAGAAAGTGGTGTCCCAGGAGCACTCGTTTGCTGTAGCTGTGGTGTATGCATGCTGCCCAACCAGTGGGGCAGAGCTCCAGAGAGTTGAGTGTTGCAGGGGAAAGTCCAGCCCCTCAGTGCTGCAGTGTGACCTCTCGGTCCTCTGCTCCTGCCCCTGCAAATTTTCATTTCTTACTGCTTTTCTTACTCTCCATATCACACTGTTTCTCAATCTGAACTTTGCTTCAGTTGCATCAGAATCCACCACCTTTGGCCCACCTCTTTGGTCCTGCTTTCCCTAATCTACTCTCCCTCCCTACCTTTCTCATATGCTGCCAGGGGAACACAAATTGCTGCTAAACGCTGAAAGATACCCAACCTCCCAAAATAAAATGGAAGAGTAGCATTGTCGTGTGAATGTCATGAATGTAATTAACTATCCAGTCTCATTACTCTTGTCCTATCTCCTCTTCTTTCTCCCTTTCACTTTCCTGTTCTCTCTCGTTGTTTCACTTCCGAAACAGGAATAAATTAGTTGTGACAGAGGACTGTCTTTTGCTTGTTTAATTGAAGTGTAGAATGCTATGGCGCGTTTCTGGAACAGTATATCTTATTCACTGGTGAAACAACAGATCATCTTAAGAGGAAATGAAATGACTAATAGCAATTGGCCTGCTCTGTTCTTCTGACAGGCCAACTTGTTGTGGATGGTTTGGTGGCTGATAAGATAACGGAGTGGAGGAGAGGCTGAGAGACCAGTTCATTGAAACTTGGGATCTCATGGACTGTAGGTTTCTTGATATTTTGCGCTAATATTTCAATTTTATTATTAACCAGAAAAACAAAATAAAATCAGAGTTCCCAAGGTACAGTAAGACAAAATTAAAGTTCCCAAGGCA
Organism: Alectura lathami; assembly: GCA_013399715.1. Lineage (NCBI taxonomy): Eukaryota > Metazoa > Chordata > Aves > Galliformes > Megapodiidae > Alectura > Alectura lathami. Next base: position 519,779 of record VXAV01013312.1, on the reverse strand, counting down.
CAACAAACCAAAACAGCCTAAATAAAAACGTTCTTGAACACATGCATAATGTATTAACTGTATTTTGCTTCATTTATTACAAGCAAAAGAGAACAAATAACCAGTGTTTTGGCCCCTTATGGGCATCTGGCAGGGACACACTTCTCCGAGCTGTTGGGGGGGGGGAAAATTTTAAAAATCATAAATTTTTAAAGAATATTTTCTCACAGAAGTTTTTCAAGCTACCCTACAAATATGTATCAGCTATTACATGTTCTTGGATTCTATTTGGAATAGAACATTTCCAGCTCTGTGATTAGCTGGATAAAATTTATACAACAAGTGAAGTAACTGGTTTAAATCTGCAGGCCTGACTAGCCACATATCCTTGCTCATGCAACTGGGTGCTCCAGAACTGTGCCATCCAATTTACAGGCATATGGGCTTTCAGGATCAGACCTGAAGCATAGGTACTATGATATTGTCCTCAAAATTGCTACAAGAATTTGGAAGCCTTCTCCTCCCCCTGTCTTAGGCATAAATCCTCTTACAATGAGACCCTGAGAAAAATAGGTTTAGAGACTGTATTTTTTTTTTTGTTATTTATTTATTTATTTATTATTGCTCTGTTTTTCTTCTTGAGGGATATTATCCTGCAGATGCTTTAGAAATTAGAGCCTGATTTCCAGTGCAGAAACAACTGTTCTGGCTCTAGTGCTGTCCTTAACTCGACTCCTGCTCACACACTGTCTAGTCAACATGCAACTGTCTGGTCTTTTGTGCCAGAGCTTGCTGACCCAGCCGTCACTGGATACTTGTAGGAAACATCATCAAAATATGCCCTCAAGAGAGCAGCGTGGGTTCTCTGAGCGGCTTTATAGCCTCTTCTGTATTTAAAGCACTATATATAGATGCTGTGGTGCTGCTGACAGATGGAAACTAGTGTTTTTAAGAAGCTGATTGTAAAGGTGGCATATTCCAGGAAAACAAAACAAAACAGATTTTCTTCCTACCCTAATTCTTGTTGGATATACACCTGTATATTTAAAGAAACAGTAGGAATTTCAAACCTTATCTGAAATGACCTTTGCAGAAATCTGCGTATTTGTCTTTGCAACTGGAGGGCATGTACAAAAGAAGCAGGAAGCTTGTTTATCAGAAAGTGCCTCACTTGTCCTTTTGCTTGTATTTCTGGAGTGCAGAACACATCATAAGCTGCCATACATGCAGACCGCTGCTGTTTTTGGAAATGCCTGATGAGACATTTCTTTCACTAATTTCTTGGTTTTGTGATCTTTACTTGCAAACACGGCAGCTCAGCTGCACAAATGACTGCTATTTGTTGAAAATATGGCTCTTAAGACTAGGCTACAGGAGATCCTGTCTCCATATTCTCCAGAGGTGACCTCTGTTTGTACTTGCACAGTCTTCAGTCTGTGCAAGGCTTGTCTATGCGTGCAGCTTTGCCATTATTCCATCATTATTTCCATTATTAGCTCATGACACAGATGCCTTACTGATGGGCACATTACAAATGCACATACAAGTCAGTTGCAGGCGCAGGAGGAATCTGTTTTGTTCAAAATGTGACCTTAATTTGCGTGATTGTAGTTGCTGGAGTGCAAACGATTTGCAATGCAACTATATGAGCAAGAACAAGTGCTTCAAGGATTAATTCCAATACAGAATTGCAGGCTGGTTTTGCAGCATCTTTGCATGTGCAAGGCTATGGAGATGTGAAAGGACGCCTCTAAGATACACCCTGATATGTCTGTGCTGGGTTTAGGGGAAGTGGTTTTTTTTTTTTTCCCTCCCTTGATTCAAGCTGTTTTTGCAAGTAGTTGCTGGCTCCAAAGTTAGTGGTAACATTGTAAAAACACATCCAAAATGTAACAGTGGATGTTTTAGGATCCTAATTATGCTTTCATTTCTTAAAGTCTCTGTCAGGCTGATTTCTGCCTCCAGAGCAGCTTGTTAAAACTGAAGTGAGCAGGCTGAGTGATGTGGGTAGGGAAACCGTTCTGAAAAGTAACGACCCTTCCTGCTGCCAAGTCATTTGCCCACTCATTACTGTGATGGTGTGAAGTTGCAGAATCCCTTAGGTGTCCTCACTCATTCTTGCTGACTGATAGCCAGAAAGCCTCCTCTCATCTCACCCAGAACCTATCATACGTGAACGTTGGCATACCGAGGCACACAGGTGTCCCCTCCAGGCCTAATTATGCAACACACAACTGGGAGCAAAAGGGGAGACCAGCAACAAGCTCTGGCAAATCTCAATCCCAGCAGTCTATCTAGTGAGAAATAGCCTCTGGGAACTCTCACAAGCACTGCTCGTTCCTCTAGCCTGTAGTCCAAAAAAAAAGAATGCACTTCCCAATCCTGGCTTTGCTCTTCTCTACTCTAAATAGTTTAGGCTAGGAGTTCTCAACATTATTTGTACATTTAGCCTCCTCCAACCACAAAGACCGCTTTGTGGCCCTAGTCCCATCAGATTATTTTGAATAAACACAAACATGGCAACTGCTTATACCCCTGCTGGAAGCATTTTGCAGCTGTGTTTAGGATCCCGGACCTTGGTTTTTGAAAAGACAGTTCAGTCCAAAAGACCACTTCCCTTTGCATAAAACTGTTGCACTGATACCATCAGTGCATTAATTTTGCTGGGTCAAGGGCAAGAATTTATCATCAGGAAAGTCCTGTGAGAAACCAGTATCAAAAGAAATCAGAATAAGCCTTTTGTGAGAAAAGATAAAGCCAAAAATAGAAGGAGTAAGTTTATGCTGACTGATTAACTTCTGACATTCCAGGAAAAGGGAAGAAGAGTAGGATGTTGCTGATTTAGAAGGGAGTTGTTGGAAGTGTTGTCCACATAGTAAATCCATGTTGGCAGAGGATTATACATGACAGAGAGTTACTCATCTGACTAATATCTTAATAAACCAGAATTCATATTTCATGTGCACATTTCCCAAATCACTGCACTGACCAGGAACCTTTGCCAGCTCTTCCAGTGCTCATTCTTCCTTCATCTTTTTCTTCGGTAACAAAGAGTGAATAAACCCAAGTTTTGCTTTCCATTGCTCCTTAGGATCAGCTCTGGGTACTGACTCAATTCACATTGCTGTTCCCACCATAAAAAAGCCATGATAATGCGAAGTTACTTTTTGTGAATAGAGCCAGCACAGACCTGATAAAAGCATTCTCCTCCAGGCTGTTGTTTCCTCTAGACTTACTGCTGCTACTGTGTCTAAGGCAAGCTTCATGGTCTTAATGCTTAAATGGCTTTTTTGCTGAGGGAGCTATTCAGAAGGGTGGTAGATGGATTGCTGTTTTTCCTCCCATATGCATGTGTGCTTCCTTCCTGGTATCTCTTAGAAATTCTTTCCTCCTGTTACTAGTGGTCTCATTTCCAGGTATATGGAGGATGCGATATTGTGTATTGGAGGTGTAACTTGGCAGAACAACAAATGATTTTATTTGCAGGATACTGTTGGTCTAGGTAGAAGACAGAAACATGTCATCTCTTGACATTGACTGGATCACAGTCCTTTATTTTTTCAATACTGGGTTACAGAAATGGCTCTAAAGTCAATCAGTTTATGTCACTTTTGTCCCATTTTATGATCTGTTCGTGCTGGTGCTATACAGCATTTAGGCAGGCTACACCGACATTAAAAAAATCTGTGTTTGTGTGATACAGTGCCTTATTATATTGTAATGGGCAAATTACCGCTGTTTTTATTCCTGTTAGGATCAGCAGTAATTTAAGCTTGGTTGTAGCTGCTTCATACTAATTTTCAAATGGTTATGTGCTCTGAAATATGATGGTGTTCCCTACTTTTCTTCCCTCATTTCTGTGCAGTCTCTCTCCACTGGCTGATCTGTCTCACCTCTGTGCCTGCTACTGCTTTGAGGTCACGTAGCCAACCCTCATCTCCTTGTGCCAGTGGTAGTCCACTCATAGCAATAATCAGGATATTTTGCTAACATTTAGGCACATGTTTCTAGGACATCTTGTTCTAGCTTTGTGCTCTGCAGCATCTTGGATGCTTTCAGCTGGACCTAGCTTAGCAGGAAGTGATTATTTCCCTCTATTCAGCACTTGTGAGATGACATCTAGAGTCCTGTGTCTGGATTTGGGCTCCCTGGTACAAGAAAGGCATGGATATACTGAAGCAAGTCCCATGGAGGGCCACCAAAATGTGCAGGGGGCTGGAGCAGAGGATGAACAAGAAGCAGTGGGAAGAGCTGGGTCTGTTCGGATGAAGAGAAGGTTACTGGGGGGTCTTGCTGCTGCCTACAGTTACCTGCCAGGAGAGAACAGGTCAAGAAGGAACAGACAGTTTGGGACAAATGAAATTCTGATTATGTATAGGGAAAAATAAAATCGCTATGGGTATAATCAAAAACAGATACAAATTGCCCAGAGTGGCTGTGGGATCTGCATAATCAGAGATACTCAAAACTCAGCTGGAGAAGGCCCCACTCTGAGAAGCAGGTTGGAGCAGATGACCCCGGGGCCCCTTCCAATGTACATTATTCTATGATAAACTTGTTCTCAGACAGAGAGAGAGAGAGCAGATTTTATGGGCAGATTTGGAGGTTTGAATGGGAAGCGCTGGGATTCAGTCTCCAGAGAAATAGGATTTTGGAGGGATAGCTAAAATGGCTGAATGAAATTCCCCTTCAGGGTTTCATACACAGTGGCACTGAAAAGAGAAGAGAAAGATGATGGCTTACAAGACAGCCAAGGACAGAAACCAGAACTCTAGCTCACATTCTATTTTTAGGGGACTTGGACAGGAGTTGGGCACCAAATGCCACTGCCACCTTGCAGTTTTTCTAGGACACAGCTAACAGATGAAGGACTGGGAGACTCCTGTCCCCTTCCATGGGCACAGTGAGATGGGTCCCGGACAAGGCTGTCACAGCTAGGCAAAGTGCCTGACTTCTCTTGCCCCTTGTCCCCTGCCTGCCTGCCTGCCTTTGGTCCCGGGGAGCCCCAGGGTCCTGGCAGCACAGCTGGTGTATATCACTGCATTAGCCTTCATTAAAGACTGTTGTGTTGCATGCTGTGACACATACCTGGTATTTATTACTTTTTCCCAAGCTGCATGTTATTGTCTCGAATGGATGTGAGCCAATCTCCAAATCCTGCCCTTCCTTTTTCTCTTCTGCAGTTTCAGAATCCAGCTGTATTCAGCAAGTATAACAGCGCTGACCTACAGAATCCATAGCAGCCAGCTGCAGTCCCCAGCCCCTTTCCTGTTTCCCTCACTCATTTTGCAGCTGAAGCAGTTCTGCTTTTTCTGGTGCTCTGTATGGGAACTGTGCTCCTCCGGTCCCAACGCAGACACTTTCTGCCCCCTACCATCAGTCATGCGAGGAGTTCATGTGCCAGCTGCACCAGATTAGGAGAAGAATGACTTGTCCCATAAACATGTGCAGTGAGAAACAGCTACTCCATAACTCAGTTTTCAAGTCTATAACACGTTTTGATCAAGCCAGTAATTAATTCAGTTCACCGTTTCAAGTTTGTTACGAGCAGTAATTTCAGTAAGGCACTGTTCAGCAATATAAATCCTAGCAAGTCCTTATTTTTGGTATAAATCTTAGCGTGGCATCTTCTAATTGGGAAAATAGGCCTTTTGCTCTCTGGTCAGGTGTTCTCTATGGCACAGCTGCAAGCAAAAAAGTTAGGCTGCCCTTGTGAATATTCACTTCCCTCCTCCATACAGCAAACTAGTGTCCATGGATACCTTTGCCCCATGGCCCCTTTCCTGCCACAGGACCCTGGGTCAAGGAATCACAGAAGAATCAACCATGTAGCAGAGGGTCTACGAAGTCCCAGACTTTCTGCTCTGAAATTCAGCAGGAGAACCCAACCCTGTGATCTGCAGAAGTTTCCAAATGTAGAAGCAGTCTCTGCACCTGGTATTGCAGGATTGTAGGTGAAAAAATACGTATTTTCTGTCATGAAAAACTGAACAATGAACAGCATCTGTATTTTTCTTGCCTTTTGACTAAGATACCTGAAAAGACCGGACCACTATTCCCTATTTAGCATCATTAGGCAAAGCTGTGTGAAGAAGTTTTGACCTTCTGGGAGCCTCTGGAAATTGAGGGAGATGTGAAAATGCTATCCACTAGGAATTTTTTTCCAGGGAAAAATGTAAAAATGACAGGAAGGGGACATCCAGTTTATTACCATGGTAGATTTGGACTGAGAGTCTGGAAGCAAATGGATTTGCTGTGATGGAGTGTAATGGTGCTGAGTGAATTTAAGGTAGGTAGCAAAGAGCTGTGCTCAGGTGAGCAGCTCCCTACAGCACCTCTATCAGACCTTGGGGAATAGCAATGTAGAGAGCCCCTGCATGCTCCCAGCTCAGCATCAGCTCGCTGAAGGGGTGAGAAGAACGAGTTGCTGAGCTGCCCACTCTGAGTGAGGCAATTTTTGCAATGTGCCGAGGGTTAAACCTTGTGAATCTTTCTCAAACAACAAGCCTTTGGTAGCTGGTCTGTTTTTTTTATGCACTTGCTCTATTAAAATAAAAGGTCTTGTTCTAAGTTTTGAAAGCTTTTTAATTCCCCCCCTTTATGTACTATTCCTGCATTATAAAAGGGCATCATCTGCTGCTTTTAGAATGTACTGTATGCTGTAAGGCTTGCATAACAAATGCTACATTAAGATAATCAGCCTCTTCAGACCAGTAGGTCATGGCACTCAAGCTGCCTGTTCATGAAAGCAAAAGTTCCTCAGCCTCATAAATCCTTGAAAGCATGCAAAACAAGCACCTGTAAACAAGCCCAGGAATAAATAATCTCCCCTTCCCCACTGCTCCCCTGCAATGGGAAGGGCCTTTCGCTACACTGATTTTCCCCCAGAGTAAAATCACATGCGCCATTCAATACAAAATTAATAAAGGTATATAGAGCATGTTGAGCAAACACTGACATATCCCCAATGGTGAATTTACATCCTGCCATTCTGTTTAAAATTAATAAAGGAAGACAGACCACGCAAAACCAACACCAGAGAGTAGACAAGCCCCACATGGAGAGCCGGTTGTGGCCTGGCACTGGGAAGCAACAACACGTGTTAGGCAAAACACGCCTTGAAAATCCCATTTTCCTTTCTCAGCTGGCTTCAGGAGGGCTCCTGACAACGTGCCCTTGGATTTGTCACCTGGGAGGGGGCATCTCATGGGTTATTCATTGCGTGTGCAGCGTTCCACTGAGCTCTGCTTCCCTCATTCCTGCAGGTGATGCACGGAATAAAACCCCGCTGTAATCTGCAGCGTGCTCGGCCGTGTCCCGCCTCCCAGGTACCTTCTGCCCTTCGGTCTCCCAGAGGCACGCTCTGCTGTCATTGTCTTGTGTTTATGAGACTGTAGAATTTCTCTGTGATCTGAACAGCCAGCAAAAGGCTTCATCAGCCATGGTAACAGACCAGAGCGTGCCAGAACAAGAGAATGCAGACAAGCTTAACGTCCGCTTTAGCAAATTGTCCTGTTTTTGTATGGAAGTAGGTGAGAATTTCTGAATGAAAATGAGAATTTCTACCTGGGTCGTTACCCGGCCCTCGGCAGGTAGGATCCTCCTTCTGGACGCAGAGACAGAATACCAGGAGAATGGGTTCTGTGATCGTCCTGCAGCAAACAAGGGACAATCCTTTATTCCCAAAGCAATCAATACCCTCTTCCTGCCAGTCCCTTGTAACAGCTGCACCCTTCAGAGCCCCCTCAGCACGTGCCAGCCATTGATCTGGCTGCAGGCACTGTCCGAACTGATTGGAGCAGTTGGGAGCTGTCAGTTTTCCAAATCGTTATGGCCACACATTTCTGAAGAGATAAGAGTTGTCTTGTATTGCATGCTGGCTTCAGGTTAAGCTTTTCTTTATCGCTCTGATGTTCTGCAGACACCGCTGCTTACCCCCAGGTTCGCAGCGCCAGCTTCTCCCACCACTTAATGCTTATTTTATGAGCCCAGAAATGATGCGGCGCGGAGTGGAGCTGTGCCAAGAAGAGTTGTTCCTGCTTGTCTTCATCCTTGTTTTTTTTTTTTTTTTTTTTTTTTTTTTTCCCTGTACTTGCTGCGACTGCAAGGGGAGAGCGCTGGAGCTGTGGCAAGAAAAAGCATCCCAGCGTATAGCATAGCCTGATGGCTGGTGTGTAGATTTACAGCTGCCTGTGAGAATGTATTGGCTGTGTATCACGGGCTCTTCTTACACCAACTCTTCTCATTGCTCCTAAGAGGAAAAATACAGTGGTCTGTGTCAGTCTGGTAGAGTAGCACCAAGTGCCCAAGCGCTTTTGGGAATGGTTCACAAGGACTCTGGTGGTGCTAGAAGTATGGTCCATCCGGTGCGGGAGGCAGGATCCCCAGATCTGCCAGCACGCATCCCGTTGTGCCCTGTGGGGCAGGCTCACCGCTGTGGGCCCTGGGTGCATGGCCAGACTGCTAAACCATTAATTTTGTAAGCATATTTTGTAAGCAATTCCTTACAGCTACCTTAAAAGTGAGCTGTTTTCTTGGGTGAAACATCTGTGCATTAGGTAGGATGAAGCTGTTGGAACAAAACGTCTTCCTTCCTTCCAAGAAAATCCCTTCCTGTAGGCTAGTGTTCAGTCATCTCCGTAAATTTGTCATCCTCCCCTCCCTGGGGAGTCTTCTGTGTGACCTTTGATATTCTACCAAGGCGTGTCATAAATTATTATTCTTTTAAATGGCACTTCGTCTGTTGTAGTGACTGCTAGCCTTGAAGATTTGCAGTCTACCCTGTAATTTTGAGAGGAAAAAAAATGGCTAAGTGACAGAAGAAATATTGTACTTCACGATAAAACTACTTTTGTGTTTGGTTTTCTGCTCAAGTCATTCATATCCCTGTCACTAACCTCACTCAGGTCAAGGGCTTGAGGCAGAGCACAAGTGTAATATTTTTGGTCAGACCAATGCATCTGAATATTACGAACACCTGTAATTTTCAAATTGAAATGAGCATTGTGTAAAATCCTTAGGCAAATAATATTAAGGCCTAACAGATTACTGAAGTTTGCATTTCTTTTGGCAGTTCAAAACAAGGCTTTTTTGGCATATTATTCCATTAATGAAGCTGCTAACGGAAAGGGAGCTGCTCCTTATGGCTGCAGATTGAACCCCAGATCCTGCGAATTTCATAGGAAATTCTGTGGGCCAAGGAGTTGAAATAATAAAGAAAAAATTAATCAGGCACACATTAAACGTGGAGCATGGAATAAAACATCTGCAGCACTCAGTGGATGTCTGGGCAACATACTTGCTGTGCTGCTTTGCCAGCTTACATCTGGAGTGGTTCATCAGAACAGAACAGATGCTAGTGTGAAATAGGTCATCATAGCAGCAGGGCATTAGAACAGAGACATTTCTTTTTTTCTTGCAGTAACAGCTAGTAACAGCTATTCCTTTTTATTCACACCAATTATGAAAATGTTAGCCAATGCAATGTGAACGCATGTATTGTGACAATCCAATGCTCTTAAAGGGCATCAAGGTAAAAGCCAACCTAACGAAGCTTTGGAGAAGCACGCTTTTCACAGTACAGACCGAGCATCCTTAAACAGACATGGTGTCTGTTTTTGTTGAGATTATGATTTGTTTTTCCTGCTTCGTTTTTGCGTTTTAGTAGAGATGTTAGTGAATGCCTTCTTGGTGGCAAATGCCCAGAAGCAGAGATGCTAATTCACAGGAGTTTCATCAGTCATTTCAAAGGAGAGGTCACACAGATAAGAAAAATGAACAGTACGCAGTATGTGAAGCAGTGACATTCAATGAGTCCTTGTCACTAGCAACCATTAGCATGCAAGCCTGCTGTTATGTTTCAGTGCTTTATGTGCTTTTCTTGACCAGGCAGGGAGCCTTCCGAGCACTGTAGCAGTTAATACCATACAAGTTATTGTTTCTTTCTTGAATGCCTTATATTTTTAGTACCATTTAGATGCTCCTTGGTCCCCTTGTGCATCTAAAATTTTAAAGAGAATCAAAGAATGCATAATTTATATCTGTCCCAGAGGTAATGGAGTGACTCAATGATATCTGTGAAGGGGATGATTTTAAATTTCATGTCTTATGCAAGAGGTAGTTTTTATAGGAAAAATGCAAAAACTGGCCTCGGGGATACCCAGATAATTATCCTTATAACAACGGATGTGGATTCCAGGGGGAATATAGCTGAAAGCTGTGGTGTATTGGATTTACCCCAGCGTATCATAGTTGTCATAATCAAAAACATAGCAACTGATAGATCTTGAGGATCATAACTTGTATTTTGACTTTGAATAGCAGACGCAGGTGGTGTGAAACGACAGGTTTGCCTTGACTCTGTTGAAGAATTCATGCAAGATGTGAGGCATTTGTTTACTGCTGAAATTCGTTCCCTCGGTTAAAAGAAAAAACAATTGTTTACTGATGTTGTGCAGAACCCATCAGCACATGCTTTATCACACAGCACAGTTCCACTAGACTATTTCTAGTTTCATTTACCAAAAGCCTAGAAGTGCCACAGCTAGAAATAAATGTCTGCTTCTTTGATATGCTATATGGTTGAAAATGCACTTTAAGGTCTGTATTACAGACAGTTCAAAGGGAATATAAATTGGTGTAGTATTCTCCTTTTTTTTTTTTTTTCTTTCCAATCTAGTCCCATACATTCAAATATTCATTGCCTTTTTATCAGGACTGTTTTCAATAACATGTCTTTAAAAAGAACTTAACATTTTATATTTTATTTAACTTGGGCTTTGTTATATTTAAATAATTGTTATGATCTTGCTGCTTCCGTAGTTTAAAATGTTTAACATCCTCTAAACCAATTCTACACTGGCTGTTAGCATTGCGTATCCAAGGAGACAGCTGATCTTATTTCCTTTTCCTTTAGAAATTCTCTAGGTTTAACTGTTCTTTCTACTTGCAGGACTGGCCACGAGAATGCCTAACATTCCTTTGGAAATACAGTGATGGGGCCTCTGAGAAGTTACCCTCTTTTGTACAGGTCTGTAACCTCTGCTGCATTCTATTTCAGCATGTGGACTCCTGTACCGATTTGTTATCTTTTTTTTTCATCTTGAATGCATGCAAGCCAAATGAAACTCTAATTTTAATCTGGAGCAACTGTTGCAGTGAATGGTTTCTTGCAAAATGTTTAGGATATAACTCTATTCTGTTACCATTGTATAAATGCAGAGTAACTCATTCATCTTTCCTTTGAAGTGAATTATTACAGCTTACAGAGCTGAACTGCAGAAAGGAATTGGGCCTGTAAGTCATTTTCACCTCACCACTATGTATTTCAGTGTGCAGTGCCCTAAAAAGCCCTTCAGTCGATGGCTCCCACCCAGGTTGCCAGTATGAGAGTGGCTAGAGCAGCTGTCCCACAGCTATTGCTGGAGATGTTTCTGGAGGCACAGTCAGCCAAGGGTTAGCAGAATTGCTGGGGCTTTCAGGTCAGGAGGAGCTCAGGTTCATATAAAGTTTAAGAATGTATATATATATATATATATATATATATATAAAGTTGTTATTTAAGAAACGATATAAAGGCCACAATAATAATGGTTTGATTCCTGTAGTGTCAACGTGGCAAGGAATGTTGAGAAGCCTGTAGATAATGCTGTGTCCTGGTCAGCCAGAATGATAGTGCTTAGAAGCATGGTGGCCCACAATCACAATGATTTAGAAGGTAGAAAACACTCCCCTGCATTTCAATATGTTTTTTTTCTTTCAGGTGTGTAACAGAAAAATTTGTTTTCTTACTGCCTTCAAAGGTGGTATGTAGCAACATTTTTATAGAAATTTGATCAGAGAAATCAATGGGAATCAACTTTTACATCTAGGTGGTCATACCCCGTGATCAGAGCACACGAAGGGCTTGTGAGAGCTGTGTTTGGCCCTAAATAATAATTTTCAAAAACATTCATGTCTGAATACGCTTTGTTTAGTTCACTTAGTTTGCCTGGCAGCACTGTGGGTTGAATTGCTTTTCTTGTTGTCTCTGTGCAGTCACTTAGCATTCCATTAGTCTGTATGAGTTCTGTAGGGAAAGTGGCTGGTAAACCGTAAGTGAAAACAAGCTAGGTGGATATAGGGTAAGACAGTTATCCAAAACTACCTTTAATTTGGAAATCATTATGGGTTAGTAATACCTTTTAATGTGACCCCAGCTCCAAAATGCTTTAGAAACAGTTTGAACCTCACACATGGCTGCAGCTTCTGTAATGAGCAGGAGTCCTAGATCAGGATGGCTGAGATGCTGCAGATACAGGTCTGATTGTGATGCCTCGGGCCTGTGTTGAGTGAAAGCTCTGTGCTCAGAAATAAGTAGCTTTTCAGAGTAATTGCACAACTGTTGAATGATCTGTGTCCTTCTAAAGCTCTACAAATGCACTGTTTCTTTCTTTGATGATGTTGTTCCTCTGGGCAAAATTGTGTTTTTCTTTGGGGGCAGAGGGAGGAAAAAAAAGTGCAAATACTGAAATGTGCTTAGTATAAAGGGAGAAAACTTGTTGCACGTGTTGGCATTTGGGTTGTAAATCCTTTACGAGCAGCAGCAGCTTTATAAAATCTTCCTTTCTGGGCTTGTCTGTGAGTGCTGTTTGAAATCACAGCTCACCAAAGGCTTCCAAGAGCTGCTGCTAAGTTTGCTGAAGTAAAGCATGGTTGGTCTTAATGAATTTGATACAAATGCAGTCAACAGCTACTCTGCAAAGAAAGCTTAGGCAAGTTATTTGTCTAAAATACATTTTAGAAGTTTCCTTTTTCACAAGTCTGGTTTCCTGAAAAATAATTGCTTTGAGATATACATACAAATTAGCATTGCATCCAGCAACACAAACAAGGTATTAATTTGATATATGTGCATATTAGATACATGTATACTATGTGGCATGAAGTAGTTGGGATATTACTGTCTTATACCTTTATTGTAATGCAGGAGCAAAGGAAAACAAACTAAAGGCAAGACATTTCTACTGAAAAGGAGATACCAGGTATAATTTCCCATTGGAAAGTATTGCCCCAAGGTATTATCAAAAGGTGTTGCATTTAACCTTTGCAAGAAAAAGATATTTGCATCAGTAAGAATGCCATTGCAGATGCATTTTTCATGTTACACGGTTAAAAAGCAATTACACAGCAGTTGTCTGGCTGAAGGCTGAACTCACCTGCCCTCTGCCTGGGGTCTGAGCAAAGCTGCTTCTGCAGCTGTGTAGGTATCTATTGTACCACTTCTCTGTAGCATCTGGTATTGACATTGAGGGAAAACAGGATACTGGTCTAGCCAAATAATTCCTTTAATCCAGGTCAGTTTTTTCCATTTATCCCATGTCTTCCGCTGCAAACGTTGTGTATTTTTCTTATAAGTACCTTCTTTTCTTGTACAGCTCTTGTTTTCTTAGACTTTCTTTTATTTCCTGCCTATGATCCCTTGCACATTCTCCGGAGAAGTTTCCTTTTTCCTTACATCTTTGTTGCTTTTCCTTGCATTACTGAAATTTCATTCATTTATTGCTGGAGTTTCTTAAATGTTGCTATTGGGGTCTCTAAATGGCACATCTCTTCCAGTGCCTCTCAGGGTCTTCTCAGATCTCTGCCCTTGACACCCCTATGAGGAAACAGGTGTGTTGGGTTTGGGGGAGGCAGAGGAAACCAAAGGCAATGAGAACAGTTCAGAGAACAGGAAGGCAATGGGCTGTCGTGTGGCATGGGAAGTCCCTGTCTTCTGGGCTCTGCTCCTCTGCCCTGCCCTCATGTTATGGCCTGCAGGCCCCGTCGTCAGCCAGGGCTGGCTCCTGATGGGGTGTGGGTGCAGTGAGTGCCTCTGCTTGTTTTGCTGCTTCTTCAGGGTATTTCCATGACTGTGGAAACACCACGCTGCTAGAGTCGTGGTGGGGGCAGGGAGGAAGGAGGGGAAGAGCCTAGGGAGAGCACTTCTTTGAGGGAGTGTGTAAGCATGGCAACCGTACCTTTGATCTCCCACCAGCCCTGCACAGTACCTGGAGAGCCCTGCTGCCGCTGCATCAGGAATTCATGCCTGCCTCCAAGAGTCACGCTGCTGGAGAGACTGAGCCCTCGGTGCCAGCAGGCTCTGCTAGTGCTCTGCTCTCCCTCCTAAGGCTGGAGGATGATGGGGTGGACTCTCACACGCAGTGGGTGCGTGGAGGTTGGCGAAGAGGGAGCCCACTGGGACCGACGAGGCAGACAGATGTGTGTTGTCTTTGTGCACCTTACGTGCAAATTACCTGCAAAAAGAGAGAGAGGAGAGGGGATGTTACTACCTGTAAATGTGCCATATGTGTGTTTGATGTACACGTTTGAATTATTGAACAGATGGAAAACAAGTACCCTGTTAGCTGGAGAAAATCTATAAGCTAGATGCTCAGATTAAATGTGGCAGAATGAAATGGGAGGATGGGGAAAGTAAATCTCACTAAGCTGCCATGGAGGTACAGTTGCATTTCATTAGAACAGAAAATAAAACAAGACTGTGAGTTTGTAGAGATTAATGTGTCCGAATCATGGGATATACATACAAGATGACTAAAGCACATATGCACGTTTTTATTTCAGTGATGGTTCAGAGGGTCTGTGACTGTCCAACTCTGTTCTTTTATTGCTCATAGCAATATGATGATTAGAAAAAATAAAGTGAAAATTTGCTCACCTGAATGAGAGCTGTGGCCAGAGCAGAACTTCTTCTGGGCACTGGGATTGATAAGGTTGCATGGAAAACAAACCAACCGACCAACCGAGAGAACAAACAGTTCTTCCAGTGAATTTATGTTTTAAGTTGTTTCCAAGGAGTTCCTAGGATTGGTGGCAAGCGCTTCTTCTATGGGAGGAACAGCCCAGAAGCATCCTGAAATATATTCCTGTTGTTTAATCACAGCTACTTGCCAGAAGAACAGGGAAATGGTTGAGAGACTCCTGCAAACTGCCCTAAATGTCCATAGACTCAGATCAGAAGGAAGGCCTTTATTTGTCTCACCCCATTGCCCATCATCTTATGTTTCAAAGTAGCAATTAGTTAATGATCTTTGCTGATCTTAACTGTGTGGCATAACATGAAAAGAAGGGTGATTTTTCATGCCAGCAGTCGAGAATGCCCTAGGGACACTGAAAATCATTTGGCTCATTTGCCTGGGTTGCCATCAAGATGTCTGGATAATCTGTGAGAGACGTTTACCTAATCTATTCTTAAAACAACAACAACAACAACAACAACAACAACAACAACAACCAACAAAACGCAAAAACATCTTCCAATGGAGATTATTTCAGTTCCACCCTGCATAGTCTCCTCTGGATCTACATAACCCTTAGGGGACGGTCCTAAAATCCAGATTATGCTTTCTTTGTTCCATATTAAGCCGTTTGGTATCTTATTTCTTGTGAAGAAAGGGAAAAGCTGAACACCACTTTTTTTTTTTTTTTTTTTTTTTTTTTACAGTAGTCCGTCGAGTGTTGAAAGATAAAATGCCTTTGTATTGGAGTTGATTTCATTTATTTATTTATTTGCTTGCTTTCCAGAATAAGCAATTGCAAAACCTGTAGGTCCCAATTTAAAAACTTTTTGAGGATTTCTTTCTTCCTCTTGTGTGTCTGCATCCGTCTGTGTACTGTGAATTCTTGATTCAGATGCTGGTATTAGGAAGCTGAATATTGTCAGTATGACTGTCAAACAGATATAAATTATGTAAAATAAGCCCAGAGTTCAGAGGCTTGATAACTGATGAGTCCAATCCATATCTTACCTCAGCTTTGTCAGCTTTGTCTAGGTGGAATCCCTGTCAATGTCTTCTCTCTCTTCTATCCTTTAAACCCTTCTCAGTATGATACTATGTAATGAATGACATTGTTTGAGAGACAATAAGTGTGCAACTGATAGTTCTCAGCATATGGATAACTACACATCTTGCACCTTTTCATTGCCCACATTCTGGCTGCACGGAGATATGTGAACAATAGATGAGGTGAAATGGTGGCCGTAGCACATTTCAGAAACAATAATTGTTCATTCAGGTCCCTTTAAAAGACAGACAGGAAAGAACCTGCTAAGTTTTCTATCGCTAGTGTCCTCAGGAGAATCAATCATGCGTCATGAATAATAATAATAGAAGGGGGAGGACAGCTGCTCAGTCAAATATCGTCAGTATTGACACCTTCCAGGAGGAGTAATCAGTAATCCCCTTGACCAAAGCAGGTGTCACAGCAAGATAAAAGTCATAAGCTCCGACTCCAGTGAGAGTCTGTTGCCATAGACGGAAAGATATGAATTGATTTCCCTTCCGAAAGGAAGTTAGAACATCTCCAGTTGAGAGAAGGAGGAATCCACTGTCACTACTACTGCCCAAGTCTCCAGTAACAGCAGTGAAACTTTCAGATCTTGTTATGTATCAAATAAAAACTACAAGGAGTGTTAAGGTGGCTGAGTGCCACCCAAAATGAACAGTAACAGAAAATCTTTCCTCCACCACAGCCCAACACAGGTTTATGTCCTTTCTCTCTTACTTCTTAGCTAAAATATGTAAAAAGGCAACAAACAGTAAACTGTTCGAACAGTAAACATTACAGGAATTTTTTGAATTGGTGTACATGAGAGAGAATGGTGGTGAGTTTGATCTCACAATTAAGATATTTGCAATGTTATTGCCTTTGGAGACTGCCTCTGGTGATTATTCAGCTCCTTTTTGCCAGCTTCATAAGAACTCCGGCATCAGCTTAATTCAGGAGCAACCTTTGTTTATCTTCAGAACTGAAAACCCATCAAAGTTCAATCAGTATTATAAATAACAGTAAGGCAAAGCCTTGAATTTGATAAGAAAGTTTCAGCTTTCTTTTTAGTCTAAAAGTGTAGCATACATAACGCTTTGGGACTGAGAATCCTAAAATACATTGCTCCAGATGGACTCAGATTTCTAGGGTCAAGTATTGCATCAGAAAAGGAGAAATATAGAGAAATTGATAATTAGATGCCACAAGTGAAAAACAAGAAGCAAAACTTAAAGGAATCCATGTCAGCATTAATATGAGCTGGTTGATTGTAGAAGAAATGATCCAATAATGGCT
Organism: Alectura lathami; assembly: GCA_013399715.1. Classification (NCBI taxonomy): domain Eukaryota; kingdom Metazoa; phylum Chordata; class Aves; order Galliformes; family Megapodiidae; genus Alectura; species Alectura lathami. Next base: position 502,700 of record VXAV01013312.1, on the reverse strand, counting down.
GTAGGCAACTGCTAAAGAAATAATGTGTTCCTGCCTAATGTCATCGATCCTACACTTCAGAAACAAGAAGACCACTGAATATTGTGTTCAAGAGGCTTTATAGGAATCAGAGGAAAGCATGACCAGGCAGTTTGCTCAAACTGCAAGAATGAAAGTGAAAAGATGAAAGAAAATCTTGGGTCATACCACTCTTTAACTTTGAGCTTTCAGAACATTATTAAAAATTAACCAAGAAAAGGGTAGTGCATACTATTGCCCAAAATATACTAGAACTCAAAAAAGCCATTCTCCATGTAACTAGCCACAGTTTTTTTTCCTCAAATCATAAAAAATTAGCAATTAGCTTGAGGGCCCTGCAGCTGTGTCAGCTGTGCTGATGTTCTTCCCAGCAGAGCTGTCACTGACCTCAGGGCCTCCGCTGATAGACCCGTTTTACCTCCATGCTGGACTATTCACTCCAAGGCCCAATTTTCCTTACCATTCAAAAGCTGTTTTTCTCATATCTTAATCTACAAGTTACTTCTGTCCCATCTGCAGTGAACAAGGATGGTTTATTCCTATTGTTTCCTGCTTCCTTGCAGCCTCCTTTATTATTTTCAAGTTTTATGTCACACTTCGCTGAAATCTTGTGTTCTGTTATTAAACAACTTTTTGCTCCTTCAATTTTTTTCTTATGTTTTGTGGAGTTACTCAGTGTCAATTGGTCATGTCCTCCTTAAATGTGGCTTCCAATACTGGATCTAAGGTCATGGTTGAAGTCTTTCTAAAGTGAAGTAATAAAGCAAAATTCCCTCATGTGCCTTGTGGATAACACTTTCTTCTGTATTTCTAATCTGACATTCATAAATACCTAACAGTGACTCTGCTTGAGCTTGACATCCACTGGATAGCCTCAGATCCTCCTTAGCAGAACTAAACCTGTTTGGTTATTTCCCATTTAGTGTTTGCTGAGTTGATTGTTTCTGACCTCCGCTCTCAAAGACAGTCACCAACAGCTCTAATATTTTCTCAACAAGTTATTTACATTTTCTAGGGTAAAATTCATAAGGCCCAGACAATTTGAAAAGTTTTAGCATATCTCAGTGGTCTCTAATCTTCTTTTTCCTACTATTACCTGAATTTCTACTCCATTGTCTCCAATGCTAGCTGTGTTGGTTTTCTGATCACAGCTGGTCTTTTGATAGCTTTTCCTCTCATTGATTAGCAAACCAACTCTTCTTGTTATTGTTAATAGTTGTATTCTTACTATCGCTAACAGTGGTTTTCTTAAGAAGGTTTTCTTCTTTTACACCCCTCTTCCAAAAGTATATTGCAGTGTTACAAAGACTAGAGGAAGNAGATTTATGAGAGCAATTGAAGGCAGTTAGAACAGCACTTGACAGGTAACACACAGATGTCACTGTTCGTATTGTTGCAGTGGAAACTTGACTTGATCTAATTAATAAGAAGGAACCAGCACCAAAGAGAATCAAGAAAAAAGATTCAGAGGGACTAGAGATCTTGAAAGGAAAGCTTATATGTTAAATCCAGGAGAGGGCTGAATCTGAAACATAGCAACTTGTTCATAAAATTGACCAGTGATATGGACTTAATTTCTTCAGAGTGCTTTTG
>VXAV01013312.1:475180-498110 GCA_013399715.1 Alectura lathami | reverse complement strand
GAAATGGATGAAAAATTCCTCTGTTTCAAGTAATTCATTTTAACTCTGTTCTTTAGGAAATTCTTTTACAATGTTTTGTCTCCCTCATGTCTCACCAGCTGTGAATTTTGAGCGAAAAAAGACAATGCCTGGAAGTATTTGCATCCAAGTAAATTTGGCTTAATTGAAGAAAAAAAAAAATCTAGAAACTTTCTTATATTTATTATTTATAATGTTGTCATTTTTTTAATATTCCTTTTGGAGCCAGTATTTTTGTTGGTGTAGAAGTGACCCTTCCCTTTCAATCTCTTGGTCTGCTTTTTAAGATTGCCGTGGGTTTAAACTGACACTTTATCCTTCTAAGAAGGATTCTCCCTGTTGTAATGAATCACCATGTTTTACTGTCGTAGTGAAACAAAAATGAATGTGAAATCATCCGTTTTCTGATCGATTGAGAGTGAGATAGATAAATCTTCCTTGTTTGTTAGAAACCTCTTAAAGAGGCTACTATGGCAACCAAAATTAATGACAAACAAGGAGGCTGTTAATTAGTTGTTCAGGCTGGCTAGAATAAGAAAATCCTGAATCTTTGCTGAATGTATTTACTAGCATCCCAATAGCTCTTGGTTATTTGTTTGAAGAGTCGGTGCATCTTTTTACTGCACCAGAAAAGAAAATGTTTTGATAATAGAATTAAAAGGGCTCACTTACTCTATTAGCCTTCCCCCTGTGATCATGTTGGACATGACCACCAAAGTTTGGGTCACGCTCACAATGATCCCATCTGCTGCTTACAATTTGACTAATACAATCGATAATGCCTTTAGGTCACTAAATGCATAAGCAAATAGGAGTAGTACCTGCCCTGACTGTTTTACAGTCTTCAAACCTGATACATGCCAAGCAAAAGTAATACTTCAGAACGCAGGCAAAAAATGGTGTTTTCAATTGCTTTTTAAACTTGATCTGGGGATACTAGCAGAGAGATGTTGATGTATGCTAGTGGGCACTGGATGAGGGGAAGAATACATAATCTCTGCAGGAAAATAGCAAGAACCCCTGGGAGGCCTACAGGCAGTTAAGTATATAAACTACGGGTTTCTTTACTGCTAAAGTTGGCGTGTTATGCTCTGTAAAGCGGGATTGATATGTTTTCTACAACAGAAGGATCAGCCAGCAAACAGATTCGAGGTGTAACTTACGGGGAGGCTGATCTGCTTTACTTTCTGGAATAAATTACAGTTTGGGAAAATAAATACATCCATATAGAGAGTTCAGAGCGTGGAACATTTGTACATTGTTCATTTTTATGTATGCATTTAACTCAAAGATCCAGACATATGGTGGAAATGTATATGGCCATCACCCCATAAGGTCAATTGCCATATGGCCAGAATTCTGCCTTAGCAGGGAATTGTGACAGGTGGGTACCATCTCTGCTGGCTCAGGGTGGGGAGGGGAGCTATCATGTAGCAACAGGATGCTCCTTCCCCTCTCCTTAGCAGCATTGTTTACTTTCTTGAGGTATCAGCTTTCCAGCCCCATGACAGTTGACCTTCCAAAGTGTCAGTTGTATGGAATTAGAAGTGTACGAAATATGAGCTAAAGAACTGAAGAGTACCCATTTCGACATCCACAATGCAATTGTTGCCTCTGAATAAACTTGAAACAAGCTTCCAAACTGTGACAGAGATCACAAGTAGAGACTAAACAACCGAGAAGCATTTGCTTTACTGTAATAACTCTACAGTGTAAAGCTAAATCCAGACTATTCAAACATGACAATAGGCCAGAATATTGATTACAACACTATATTACATTTGCCCCTAGTGGGAACTCACGCTGTTATTACTCCAGTGACTCTGTCCCCGGTAGGTTTCATCGTTTCTCTATCAGCTTGAAAGGTAATACTATAAATCAAAAGTGCTGTGAGTTGGTATTTCCAGAAATGGTGGTACCCTGTGCTCCATAGCAACGTGTGGGTTGGCTGTACCCTATGAAGTTGTTTGCCATCCCTTATCTTCTCACAGACGTATATGGATACTGGGAGGGTTACCTACTGTGTGGGACACGTACATGATCATGGTCCCTCCTTACCTGGGCAGAACTCCAGTAAGCTCTGCTTAGAGTCTTGTGGACAGGAGGGCCTCATGGCTGCATGTGATTACAGCTGTGCTGAGTAAGCAGTGAGATGCAGTGTCTGCTGGGGATATGAGTTCTCCTGCTCTAAAACAGGCTCTAGAATATTTCCCTTCCCTCACTCTTATTTTTACAAATATTAGCCTTTTTACTCATAACTACAGATAGCTAAAGAGAAGAAAGAGGAGGAAGAAGTCTCATTGCAAATAATAGCAAGTGGATTCTTTCAGTGCAGTAGCAAAGATACCAAAGGCCACGCTGTTTTCCAGATGCTTTTCTGGTTCAGCCACCTATGATATCTACACCAAACGTGGTGTCATCAGTCAGTTGCAGTGTGGTGGGTTCATGCATATTTACCAATTTGCAAATTGTGCCTGTGTAGCTCTTAATGTAGCTGTTTCTTTGTCTTTCTCCTTTTCTTCCTTCACTAATGATTCAAAACGCTTACATGCCTAGCATCACAGGGCTGTATTCTATGCTTGCCATTTGCCTTTGTATACCAATTAGGTCTTTGTAATTTAAATGATGTTTTATTTGCTGATTTGGAAGCATCCTCATTGGTAGAATGAGGTTTTCTGCATCCTGCAACTGTTCTTTGATATAATGATTTATTAAGGTACTAGGAGAAATATTGATCCTGCTAATAGCTTCTGCCTTGCCACATAATGCCTTACATTTTACTCACTGAAAGGGCCATATTCCTTTTCTCATCATCTGATTGACCATAAGTGCTTTGGCCTTTCCCCAACAATTATCACACTTACCAAAGCTGTGGGTAAAAGTCAGGTATTTATAGACTAATTAGAGAAGTCAACATGTCCAAATCATGTGCTTTACATAACACAAAGAGTCATTGGAGAGTGCTTTGAAATTAGGGAGTGGTTCCATACTGGTCAAAAACAGATTAGCAAACTCAGAGAAGTTATGTAGGTGTTATTGATTAAGACCATCTTTTGGGGAATTACTCTGTGGAGTTATGTGCTGTGCCTGTGATTTATTAATGGCATTTATGCTTACATTTTATTGGTATTTTCCACTGCGTTCTCCTTCGTCTGCCCTAACCCCCACTTCCTTGAGAAAGCTTTCTAATGTTAATATCTATAAGGTGGTAGTGAAGGCATCAATTCTGTAACTCATCTGGAGCTGATTCCTTTTGTAGCTTTTATTATCCATCTTGAAAAGTGCATTATTCCTATGGTAGCCACAAAAGCTGAAAGGGAATAAAGGACAGCTGCATGAAAAATACAGGAGGAGGCCTTTAAAGGACACAGTTTTGTTCACCAAAATGAAGCCAAATGGAAGTGGAGATGCCCTGACTGCCTGCAGATGGCTGCAGACCAGATCACCTGTGTCTCCAAAGGGGTTCTTAAGGTTATGGATGTAGCAGTACAGAAATCAGTGTCCTTTACTTCATCCTGTCTTCATTTCCCTTCCTGTAATTCAAGCACTATTGCTCACACTGGGGTATGGCAAACCTGCGTACTTTATTTAATGATAATTTAAAGGAAATTCTTCTTAGGACTGGCGGCCTTAGTGCTTTAAACTGTTACTTAGTATCTTGACTGCCTAGATTCAGCTGAGGTTGAGGTTTCCGTAGATCAGTGTTCTAGGCTTATAATAGTAAAAACAAATTAGTAGACGTAATTAAGTTTTATGCTTTATGGTTTCAGCACATTTCTGACTATTTAGAGGTCAGAAAGACTTTGCCTGGGGGAGGTGGGGTGGGGGGGGGGAGGCAAAATATTGTCAGAACTTGTTTTTGTATTCCTCTGAAAAACTTTGTGAAGTTTCTTGAAGACAGGATACAGAGCAAATTTGTGTTCTGCCCAGAAATGTCTATGCTCATGTGCAACAACCTGCCCCAGAAGCTGTCCAGAAAGTACAGAAGAGGAGAGTATTAATACTGCCTTGGATTAAGATAATTATCTCTAATACTGCAAGCACTAGTCTTTTCAGAATTTATTTCTAGTTAACATCTGATACTTGTGTTTTATTTTGCTCATAGTAAGAACTTCTGCTAATGAGGCTGTCAGAATAGTGAGATGACTTTTGTCATCCACATGAAAGCTAGTCACATTGCATGGAGAAGAGCAGGCATTTCTGGGGCAGGAATCATTTCAATTCCAAATAGACATGCAAAGTAAATCAGATTGCACGCAAAAGTGTTTCCTGCTGTTAACAGGGAAGGTGTGAGATGTGACTAGCTAGCTCAGAGGGAGGCGTCCACATTTCAGTGGAATGAACTCATGATGGTGTGATATGGGGGAAGAAGTACCCTCTGGAAGTCCTTAGAGGGGAAAAGAGGCCACTGAGAAAGCCTAGATAACATGCTTAAATTGGATCCTGGTTTTTTAGATTTTCTAAGCTGGCTGAACTAAGGTCCACCCCACAAGTCTGATGGGCTGGTCTGAGTGTACAAGATGGGGCCCCTACAGATGTAGATCTGTACAACTCCATGAATGCCAGCAGAACTCTGCTAACTACATCAGCACAGGACCTGACGGGCAGAGAGGTAATTCTCTACCTGCAGTAGCAGTCAAGGGGTGAGATAACATTTTACTTTAACAAAGCGTATGTGATACATGGGCTTGCCTTGTTCCATCCACCAGGGATCTGTGGGGAGGAGGGATCAGAGCAACCCTTGCAGAGGGAGAAAGAGGCTGATATGAATGTGGAGGAAGCGGCGTAGTGTGCTTTGTGCCATGAGAGTAAGGCTTGGGCAGAGGGGCTCCTTGGGGTCCCTCTTACAAAACGCTGCAGAGGGTTGGGTTGTGCAGCACACGGTACCCAAGGCAGAACTCTTCCTACGGTGTCATGGGAGCCAATGCAGAGCAGATGGAAAGGACCCCACTCCATGGTCAGCGTTGTCAATAGATGCCCTGAAATAGTTCCTCTGAGGCGACGTTTCTTCAGCTCCACATGTTAATTAATAATTGATCTTGTTATGTATGTAGAGAACTCTCTATAATTCAATTCTCTGTATTTATGTCTCATAAATGACTCTGCCTTGTCAGATTTTATGGTGAAATAGTAGATCCAAAATTAACATAATGTAACAACCAAATCGTATATATAGCCTTGATCTGCAAACACTTTTGCCCATGAATAATTTGAGTTATTACAACTGAACTCCCTGGGACTCACGTATGCTTTTGCAGGATGAGAGCCACAACATTGATGGAATTACTTTCTTTCATACGCTACATGTGTTCAAATGAAACTAATTTATCTGTCACGTATCTAGGCATCTCTCAGCATATATTATGTAATTAATTTTTTTAAGTGTGGTTCTAGTGAATCTGAGGCCTAGATAGTGTTTCCAACAGATAGGTAGATAAACTGAATTTGCTTTAGTGATATGAGAGTCTTACTTTATATGTGCTAATATATATATTGTGGTATTTAACATGTCCTATTATATGTGTTAGCAATAATAGATAAGTATGCATATACAGATATATATGGATAGCTATGCATGCATGGATATAAATGCAAGTAAGGCTTCCTATCTCCATTTATATGTGTTACATATGTACACATTTGAAAATACAGACAGCTGTTGTATTATTAAATGGAGTTAAACCAGCAGTGTTTAAACCAGGTATTTCCCCCCTGGGAAGCAGTTCTGCTTCTCTGCTCCTGCTGGCTGGGGTTCTGTGTAAGCCTACAGCATCCTCCTGCCCATCGCTGCTTCCCAAGCCCAGCTGTGACGAGTGTATGCAGTGAGAGTGGGAAGATGGATAGCTGGTGGGCATCCCCAGGCGTGCCTGACGTGCCATCACAGTGTGGCCAGCCCTCTTTGGGTACACCAATACTAGCCTAACTCCAACCCATCTATCTTTGCTTTCAACTAACCAGTCGGATTCTATTTCTGGAGTTTAAAGGAGATCGTTCACCTCATGGGGAGCAGCGTGTTGTGTGGCTCTGTGAGGAAGGGAGCTCATAAGATTCAGTTTTAGTGCTTGTCCAGTGTCTCAGTGTGGACAGATGTCATCTGTTCTGTGTCAGGGTGCTGTGAATCTGAAGAAACGTTGCACTTGCTAATGTCACTGTACCTGTATATTGCTTTGCTGGGAAGAGGGAATGAAGGGAAGGGAAGAACCCCGTCTATATCCTGTGAATTTAAAAATACAAAATAAAAAGTTATCTGATAGTCTTGTATTTAAATGAAACACTAAAGAAGTATACTGAGCTTGCTCTGAGGATTTTGCTTAATGACATACAAATAATCACTGAGATTGTGGTGTTTGAAATGAGTGTGGTTTATGATCTACTGTCTAAAGATCATTAACCAACATCTGCTATTTTCTGGAAACAGCGCTGAAAAAAGCCCCCAGTATAAACTCCTTCAGTTAAATTGCCCTTTTTATATGCTGTAAGTAATGGGGAGAGAACCACAGGGAAGTCTGGAGGTGCCACATGCATTCAGGTGAAATGAAATTGTTCTCCATCATTCAGAATTGACCTGAGAGATTATTTGGTTTCCCTTATAAAGGGAAAAGTGGTTGTTATGCTGACTTCTTTTATTTTAAATGGACTCGGGCAGCCATGAAGGCTTTTAGGCAGGACATAGCACGTTTGGCTGGAGGGCTGCCGGTGCTGGCTTTAATGCATTACTCGCTGGCCCTAGTCTCTGACACTTGGTTCTCAGGAAGGATGCTCAGCACTCCCAGGAGGGGCTGATTTCTGATAGCCTTGATTAGAGGGTGCTGTGCCTCCCTTCGCAAGCTGACCTCTTCATATTGCAGGATGGTTTCTAGTGCAAGGTGCTAGTAGATGGGAGTAAAGCTGTCCAGAGTGGGCCCCAGCAGGAGGAATTCAGAAACCTGAGATAAGCTGGTGTGTGGGTATCATTCCCCTCACCTGTGTGGCTGTGGGATTTAACTTGTGTTAGCAGAGGAGCTCAGGTAAATCAAATGTGTACTGCTGTGCCTACAGACTGAGCTCATAATACATAAATGCCCTGTCTTCCAGCCTCTGCTCATAAGATATCTTTATATTCATGGGCTTTTCCAATGAACTAGTCAGGCTGCTTGTAAGAGGAAGGCTTTTTAAGATTGGATCCCTTAAAAAAGATGGCTGTAGATAAAAGTGCATCAGTGCACATTAGGAATGAAATTTTCAAAGCAAGGACATCTTGTTGAGTTCTGTTTTGCCATTGTTGGCTTATACGTTCCTTCCTTTGTGTGAAATGCAGTACAAACATCTCTGTCAGAGGCCTTTTATTTTGGGGTTGATCTGAATTTAAGGTCAGTAGCTTAAAAATGAGATTAAATGAAGGTGATGAAATGATACTAAGGGAGCTGCTTCACTGAAGTTTATCTTTTTAAAAAAGAAACAACCTATAAGATGGCATTTACATTGGTATAGTGGCAAAAAGCTACCATTGCTGAATATATTTCTACAAACATGTTTACAGGGCGAGATATGATCTGTGTACACTGTGACACCCCAGTAAATGAAATTAGTTCATTTAAAACTCAGTAAATGAATTTAGGGTAACTGATTCCTCAGTGAAGCAAGAGTATATTTTAGTGTTTTTTTTTTTTTGTTCCGGGGCAAGAAGGTACATTGGGCTGGTACCACAGCCACTGACGTATGGCTGATTCTTACCTTAACTTTCTCTGGTGTGGTTTATTTATGTCTCCTCTCACTGCATGATCACCAATCATTTAAGATTCCTGTCATCCAGGAGTAGGTGTTTTTAGCACTTTTGTGGATATACTGATACATGTAAGCATGAGTTGGTGAAGCTCAGCGGCATTTGGTTGCGTTTTTCAATTTGTGGTTTTGACATGTGTTCCTCTGCAGGTGGTTTAATGTCTTGGTGTATTCTAGCTCTGTAAAATGAAGCAAAATGATTACTGTCCACCAAAAAGCCTCGATGCAGGCCAGTTGGCTGGTATTAGGGAGCTCCTGAAAAGTCATGGGCAATGACACTGCAGATGTGGAGAACAGTCTAAGTGTTACTGATATGTATTTAAAGTTTAGATTTATTAAGCTAATCTTGCAATCAATCAGCCCTTGGAACGAAATATTTCCCTTCAGATATTGTAGAAGATGTCCTGCATAAGTCAGATGTCATTTTCTTACAAGCAACTGAAAAATCTGCCTTCTTTTCCCTGTGATTCTGAATCCTGTGATCCGAAGAGAAAAAGGGTTTTCAGAAAGAGAAATGACAGTTCCTTTAAGTTTATGTTAACATTATCACACAGACTGAAAAGGTCAGGAAATTTGAGATTGTCTGTGGTGTCACAGGCTGTAATGTTGGCTGAGGTAAGTTAACAAGCCTATGAAAGGCAGTGGATTTGTGCTGACTTAGCACACGCAGCCCTGGAGCTATATATTTAACCATTCTCTGTTAATTAATACACTAAAATTTCATTTTTATGTATCTGCACATGTACTGCTGGGGAAATGACAACGGTTTGAGGAGGATAGAAATGGCCAGGTGAATGTGCCCAGACTGCAAACCCAGACCAACTTTTTTCTTCATAAATCTTTTGTCCTTCCTGAAGAGTTGTCTCTTTAATTGGCCATTGTCCTTCTAGCCGAGCAGGGCTAGATGAATTTCTCCATTAGAAGACTACAGAGCTATGTGTTATAAGCTGTAATTTGAAAAACTACAGAGGTAGAAAAAAGAAAAAAGTGCTGAAATGAAGGTGCTTCTAGCCTTCATAAATAACTTTTGTTGCTAGTTGCTGCACCATAGCATGGATCAAATTTGTTTTTTGCTAACTATTATTTGGGCAAGCAGTCTCAAATTTGTATATTAGATTAGAAAGCAGTCCTTGATTTTTTGTTTTTTATTTATTGCTTTATCCCTGTGTTTGTTTGTTTATTTTTGAGTCCATCCGTAAGTCATCAGTGCCATAAGCAAAATGTTTCATTATTGCATTAATGGGAGAAAAGTGCCCTTGGCCCATGGTCACATTGACCAAGATTTTATGGTGGAATTTTAAATCCCCTAACCATAGGGATTTGTAAATTGAAATATAGATGCAACCTTGAAATGTACAGTTTCAGCATTGTTAGCTGTGATAAATATGAGCCATAAAGTAAACCTGTGCTCTGAACCAGATTGGATCAAGCATCACCGCCAAAGCTCCTTTGCCATTTTCCTGCATTTCTCTTCACAGCGTCTGGTTCTGCAGATCACTTTTCCCCGTTTCAAGGTTGTATTTTTTTTTCTGTGCTTGGGGTAAAGGAATTGTCACATCCCAAGGGGGATCTTTGTTTTATTTTTTAATCTATCTTGCTGTAGCTTTATTTCTGCAGCAAGTGGTTTCAGTAATCCATACTGATGAGTTGTCTGCTCTCCAGGTAGGGTTGACAGGTAGATTTATGAGCCCAGAGAAGATAATCTGCTTCCACAAGGGGTCACTGGTACCAGCGCACATAGCAACTAGTTTCTGCCATGCTTCTGTAAAGGGCAGGTTTAGACAAGCGTCTCATCAAAAGGAGGAGAAGAAAGAAAAAGAGTTCTTACTTTTTAGAAGAAATGTACAAAGGAAAGGGGAAAAGCAGCTGAATGAGAATACTTCTCAGAACTTCTTTCCTTTCACTAGTCAGGTAGCCAGATGCCAAAAGTCCTTTGTGCTTTGACTGTTCAAGTCAGGACTTAGTCATTATCTGCTGACATGGGACGCTTGACCAATGTTACTTCAGTGTCTGTGTTTTAGTGGCCATGAGGATTGCTGGAGACACAGACAGCATAAAATGGAATTGTTAAATCATCTGTAAAGCAGAATCCATACAAGTAATTAATATAGTTTCTCCTGAAATTCATATGCTTGCCTGCCTATTGCTAAAGGAGGTTGCCACTGGTTGTAATTTTAGGATGCTTCTCTGCTGGTTTCTCTGTGTGCAGGCAGCAAATGTTCCTGGTGTCAGAGGACAAATCTCCCCCTTTAATTTGTCAGTCTGCCCGAAAATCACCTTTGGAGAGAGGTGACTCCATTAACATGAATTAATGGAGCCCTTTCTGTAGGCAGGGTTGTGCAGAGTGCTGGTATTTGTAATAATCAGTACATTTCATGAATGTGTTATTCCTGTGTTCCTGGAGCTTTATTTCACAGCTGATCATCTCAGGGTGTATGTAGGTCCCTAGGACACTTAAAAATACCTCCAGGTTTTTGTCTTGTTTTGGCATCCTGTCTGTGTGCAGCTCCTAGTCCCCCAAGGATAAACAGAGGAAAGCTTTTCTGTGCTATCTGGTGATAATTTTCTAAAGGTCAATGTTGTCATCCCTTTTACAGGAAATCTTACCTGTCAACTGCTGCCCAAAATGGCTAGAAGATATTTCTTTGCATTTCACTTGCAGTGGGGCTTTCTGGATGTAGTTCTGCCTGAGCAATTTTGCATTCAGATGTGCTTTATGCTAATGCTTATTTTGAAACAATGTTCTGCCGTTAAAATAATTTTCTCTCTCTTTCCTTCCCTGTCATTCACACCAGTTCCAAAATCTCTGGAATGCATGACACAGATTCCTGACGTGCTACTTTAAATTGCCAATACCGATTTTTTTTTCTCTTTTTTTTTTTTTTCCTGGAAGAACAAATTTAAGATTCATGTGAGGTGAACAGGCTGTAGCTCCCAAAGTTGTTTTATCTCTTAGCATTTAGAGGTGACTTTTAGAGCTGGTCAGTGTGAGGGATGAGTTTCTTGTCAGAGAAAATTCTCATTGCCATTGGCTTTGACAAACATTCACCAGGCTCCAGAAGGACATTGTCTCTGCATCCCAATCAGCACTGTCCTGTGAAGGGAAGGTTCTTGTGCTGTGTCTCGCAATCACAGCTGCCCAGTCTTCTCAGCCAGCTTGGAGTTGCATTCACCTCAGAATTAGTGAGAAACAGATGTTTTCCTCAGGAGAAAAGAAAAGGAGGTGGAAAAACATAGCTGCCTTGCAATTCCCATTGTGGAAAGATCCATCTAATACAGTGTGGAATTTCTGCTCACAACCTGCAAACAAATGCCTGTCCTGGGAACTCCAGCTAATTTGTGCAGAGGTGTTCACTGGAGTTGTGTGATGGCAAATGGCAGATTGCAGGCTTCAACTCTTATATTCCCATGGTTTCCCTTGAGTTCCTTAAAGCTCCAGACTACCTGCTTTTATTGTGACAAGGCTAGTTGTTACTGCTTTCTCACAAAAGCCTTCATAACTGAAATCAGTAATTTCTCCCCGCTACAGATTCTTTTGGTTCTCTTTTAATTAGCAGGCATTTGTGGGATACAAGTGCTACTTCTTGCTCAGCTGGAATCATGGGCCATTGTTTGGGCTTGAAGGAAGAACAAAATAAAATAATAAAAAAGGAACATTTTCATTTTCATTAAACAAACATTTATCTCCTTGAACTGGTCAGAGAGAAATTAATTGTTCTAATCTTCTGATGTACTAATTACATGTACAGGCAAGCCCATGTAAGCTTTTCCTGCATGCTCTATCATTAAAGAATGGATTACGTCTGAATTAAATTACTGTATTTCCACCAAAGGTCTCTATGGGTCAGGATAGTTGGCAAGATTTATAGGCTAAAAGGAAGGAGGTCAATGGATGTCAGTGGTTAAGAAATATATTGTTCTATCGAGGGAGTTATCCTTTCCTGAGAGTCTGAATTGCTCTTTTTCTCATTCTCAGCATCTCTTCACACCCTGGCACTGCACGGACATTAATTCTAAGCTACTGTAGTTTCTTGTCAGTTCTTACCCTTTGGACCACCAAGAAACATTGTGTCCAATGCATGCTTTCCAAGTCCTCTGTCATAAGAGATCATGATGGCAATGCTTAATTTTTGAGGATGAAATCTAGTCTTAGTCCTGTTTTGTCTGCTGCGGTGGGGCTTTGTGTTTGCTCGTAGTGACTACAGACACAATTGCTTTCTCACTGCAACAACAGTAATAACTGTCTCCTGTCTCCTCCTCTGGCTACGGTGAAAGGTAGATGAGCGTGGAAAAGTGAGGAAAACTTGACCAAAAAATTGATTCCTGGAAGTGACGTTCATGGGCAGAAGAGACAGTAGATGTCACCTTCAAGTCAGCAGCACACAACACTGTTTTAGGGAAGAGGGAACAACTCTGTTTTTAAGAGGGACAGAAAGATAACTTAAGACATAGAGTTGTTTTTGTACACTACCATAAGAGACTTTCTCTCAAATTTTGATTTCATAATTAGAAAATATGTATAATTATGACACAATCTGAAAAGCTGCAGTAAACACAGAAGATTGCAGGTGTCAAATAACCTTATCCCCTTTTCCAGGTAGAGCAAATGAATCTGTGGAAGAGAGAAAAAACTGCAGACACATGAAATGCAAATGGCCACTTAACAAAAATTAAATACATAAATACCTAAATGTCTGCTGATTTCTAATCAACCGCCTGTTCAGGCAGCATACAAAGGAAAAGCAGGAAATCGTAAGCACCATTTGAGACTCGTTTCTCTAAGCCATATTAGTTGCATCATTACCGTAATTAACACATTCTCTAATACAACCAAATACACCAGAGACTGCCCCAGGCTCTGGGCTTTGGGACAAATGACTGCGCTGTCTGAGAGCCAGCAAAGAGGCATAGGTTTCTCCCAGAGTCTCCTGGGTGTCAGCATTCCCAGGGACTGGGCAGGATGCTCTGGCAGGTCTGGAGTGGAGCCAAGGTTTAGGAGAGAAGCCACACGTCCCTCCTGCTGTGCGGTCCTGACCACTCCACGGTCCTGGAACACGGACCTAATTTCCTTGTCAGCAGCGCAGGCAAACCAGTCACTTAAGGGGACATAATAATAATAATGAAGCAAGTGCACCAAGCAAGCTGACGAATTTTACTTGAGCTCAGTACTCCTTCAGGAGGACCCACCAGCTTCTCCCCACCTGCATACAGTTTGCCCTTGAGACTTTCTGTCCTGGTGGTTGCGTGAAAGAAATCGCAGTGAGACTTTGGTGTCTCGCAAAGTTCAATCAGATTTTATTGAACAGTTATTTACAGGGAGGGTGAATGAGTGAGTAGCTGCCAGACAATTTGTAATGTGTGTTGCTGTAAAGCAAAAGATAAGCAAGCATTTCCTATCCTAATCTACTCACTCAGGCATGTACAATCTTGCCGTGATTTTTCCTGGTACATGAAGCACTTCGTGGGAGAGGATGGAGAGGTGGCTGGGAACACTCTTCTGACCTTGAATTTGCAGCGATATGTTTACTTAAACTTACATTCTTCTCTGAATGTTGTTTTTCCGTATGAGCACTTGCTACAACAAGGAGAGGGAGAATGAAAACTACGTGGTTGTGAAGGGAAGAAGTAGACCGTGAAAATTTCTGTTATTATATTGTCCACATCTTTGGGAATCCTGCTGATAGGAAATCTCTCTGGAGTCCAGATGTCTGTCTTCCCAGGCTGAACCTCACACTTCTATCTGGAGAGGAAAAAAAGTGAAGGAGTTTTTGTAGAATCACAGGAACTGGCATATAATTTGGGGGTCCTTCTGTTCTGTCTTGACCATAAAAGTGACTGGGAAAAAGGGTGAAGTGAGTCAAGAATGAACTAAGAAATTTTCTGTGAAAATTTTCACATTTTCTGTGTCTACACTAGACCCAAGAAGCATGAGCTTTTATGTATTCCTATTGCAAAATTTGTTGTAATCACATAGTCTTCACAGTCTTGTTGTCTAATACATACAGAATCACAAAATCACAGAAAAGTTGAAGGCAAGCACCTCTGGAGATCATCTGGTCCAGTCCTCCTGCTCAAACCAGAGTTAGCCAGAGCAGGTTGCTCAAGGCCAATGTCTCATCAGGTTTTGAAGATCTCCAAGGATGGAGGTGCTACAACCTCTCTGTGCAACCTGAACCGATGTTCAAACAGGGTTATTATTATTATTATTAGTAGTAGTAGTAGTATTTATGTTGGGATGGAATTCCCTGTATTTCAGTCATTGCTCCCTGCCTCTTGTCCTGTTCCTGGGTACCACTGAGAAGAGCCTGCCTCTGCTTTCTTTACCTCCTTCAGATATTTACCCACATGGATAAGAGCCCCCTGAGCTTTCTCTTGGCTGAACAGTCCCACTTTTCTCAGCCTCTCCTCATACCAAAAATGCTCTGATCCCTTAGTGACCTTTGTGGTCCTTTGGACTCACTGCAGTAAGTCTGTGTCTCTCTTGCACTGGGGAGCTCCAAATGGACACAGTTAGATACACTGGACACATAACAGTTGAGTATTTTAGATATACCTGTCTAAAGCATTTTTGAAACTTTTTGTCTTAATTCTGTATGACCAGAGGTTTGTATTGACCTATCTGTACTGGCACTAAGGGTGCTTTTCTGATTTCAAAAACTCATGGGATACTTGGTGTGGAAGAGACTTCTTGAGGGATGTAGTTCAGTGCTCACTCAAAGCAGGGCCAGCTTCTAAGTTAGTTGAGATCCCTTAAGGCTGTGTCCCACTGATTTTTGAAACTCTGTAAGTGTGCCAATACCACAGCTTCTCTGGGACCTTGTTTGACCACAGCATTGCTCTCATCAAAGAGAAGATTTTGTGTGTCCAGATGGAATTTCCAGTGACACAACCTGTAACTGCTCACTCTTGTCCTTTCACTGCACACCCAAAGAAGGGTCTGGCTTGACTCTTGATCTAATTCAACTCCTTCAACTTGTGTGCCATGTGCACCAGGGTGGAGTCTCCACTGGACTCCTTCCAGTTTCCCAGTATCTGTCTTTTACTTGGGTGCACAAAACTGGACACATCATTCTAGATAGGGTCTCATGAGGACTGTATAGAGGGGAACAAGCAATTCTCTTGGACTGGAAGCTGACTCACTTAATGCTGAGCCATGTAACACATGTTGACACTTACACTATGTCCTCCAGTAAGTATTACTTGCCATTTAGTAGCACTGACATTTCTTCTTCTATTGTGTTACCTTAGTTTAGGTCTCTCTAAATTTCTCACAAACCTCTCAGATAAAAAATGCTGGTGGGTGCTGCACAGAGAAGAAGTTGATATCCACCTGAAAGACAATACAAGGAGACCACTTTAGACTAAATTTTATAACACAGGCTACCTCAACTTGTTCTTGGTTTCTTTGCGCAGAGACTTTGTCTGGTGTTTCTGGAAGTTCCTGATGTCATGGCATCTTCTTTGTAAAATTATCCTTAATAGGAGAATACTTACCTCCAGTAAGTATTACTTGCCATTTAGTAGCACTGACATTTCTTCTTCTATTGTGTTACCTTAGTTTAGGTCTCTCTAAATTTCTCACAAACCTCTCAGATAAAAATAAGTTATCTACAGCTTTCATTATCTTACAGTCTTCATCATACACACTTTCCTGTTCTGTAGTATATTTCTGGAATGCCATAAGACAGGAGGAAATCTCAAAGAACTGTAAACATTATTATTTTTTTTTCCCAAGATGGAAGGTAGTGATTAAACAGGATTATTTTATTCTGTCTCATGGACATTTTTCATCTATGACATTACGCTTCAGTCAGCCATGGCTTATTAGTTTCTTTATTAGGTTCTCGTGTGACAATTCATCAGAGACCTGTTGGAAGTTGTCTGCTATGTTGTTGTAGGGTATCTTCATAGAGAAGAAATGATGCTGGTGGGTGCTGCACAGAGAAGAAGTTGATATCCACCTGAAAGACAATACAAGGAGACCACTTTAGACTAAATTTTATAACACAGGCTACCTCAACTTGTTCTTGGTTTCTTTGCGCAGAGACTTTGTCTGGTGTTTCTGGAAGTTCCTGATGTCATGGCATCTTCTTTGTAAAATTATCCTTAATAGGAGAATGCCACAGACACTTGAGCCCACTGACACTTGAGCATAACCGTTGCCAAGATTAGTTTTGGCCAGAAGATACTTCTGAAGAGCATTGAGGGGCTGCAAGGAAGTAGTAGTACAATTTTACAAAGACCGTCTCACAAATGAGGAGTCAAGGCTCAGAGACACTGCAAACACACCTCATTGAAAAGTTGGCAGATGATCACTGAAAGCAGGGACTGTGGACTGCTAGGGTGTGTGTGTTGACCTTTTGATGCTGAATAAAATAAGCAATAAGGTGGAAGAGTCCTTGAAAGCGAAGACCAGTTGCTTGTTTGTTATAACAGGGAAAGGAGCTTGACAATAAACAAAAAGACAGTGAAGTGTGAGGCTGGGGAGCGATTTCTGCAGCAGCCTTGTGGATCAATATACCATCAGGACAGGACTGAATTTGTCAGTGGCCAGGAAAAGGATGTTGCAGTAATTGAGACATGAGCTGATGAGATCCTAGATAAGAATTTAAAAGCAGGGCTGAGAGTGAGAGGTGCACCTGAGAGACAATAATTGCAAGGAGTCTGCAAAATCAAATACAGCCATGGAGCAGGCAAGTCTTGGGGTGCATCTTAGCCTGCAGTAGGCTTGCTCCAGACAGCTCAGCTATCAGCAGCAGTGGAGATGCAGGGCTTTGATGTGGGCTAGCTATTCTCAAATGGGCTATTAGAGCTCAGGTGTTGCCTGCTGCCACTGGATTTCCCTTCTCCTTTGCTTCTGATCTCTATATATAACACTCTGGGGGCAAGCAATGCTTGTAAAGCTCTAAGAAATTGTTCATTTCTTTATTTTTTTTCCTCTTTGGAATCCTGTGTGCACATGAATAGTTGGAGTTTCCAGTGTCTATGACTTGGCAGTTTCTCAGATCTCATTCAGCTTGCTGCACCTTCCCTTTCTTTCTCTTGATGCTGAAGTCACTGCTGGCATGGTGCTGGTAAATACTGAAGAGGAGGAGAGGAGGGGAGGGGAGGAGATTCTGAAAGAAAGTAGAGTTTGACCAGTTGAAACCTCTGTGCAGGAAATTGAAAACCAAAATGCAAACAACATCATCTCTCCAAGGCAAAGAAGATCAACTGAAAACATTGCCAAAGGTGGAAAAACTGATCACAGTCCTGTAGGACATGAGACTGGATGGCAGAGAGAAGCAGTACAGTATAACACAGTCACTCTTTCCCAGTAGATCCTCAGCGTAGTAATTTTAGCTCCAAATTTTCCTTCCAAGTCACTTATGTCGTTAAAATTCATCACATACCCTTCCCTAAGACCCACTCATTGCATTTTTTTTTATGAGTGGCACAGTGTTTTGTGAGGAAGCACAAAGCTGTTTGCATTTGAAGAAGGAGTTCTGCAAATGACCTGAAGTCAATTGACTCCAAGGTGTGCAGGGCTGAGCTGTGACCACCATGCCAGCTGAAGGGCAGAGATTCATCGTCCTCCTCTGAGAGGGAAAAGCTGCACCTATTAAGGAGCAAGTGCTTCCTTGCAGCAGGTCACAAATACAGCCATGGGGTTAATACTTGTTTTTATTTGCAATGGCACAGGAATGGGTTTGGTTTACAGTCTTCTGCACATATGTGACACACTTGCTGAACATGAGGTTTTTTATGAAGGTAGAAACTTTAGAAATGTAGAACAGTGGATTACTCCTGGGGACAATCACTAGCCCACTCATTTAGAAATTCTGTATTACATCTGCCATGGACTGCTTTTCATAGAAGCCGGAAAACTTTGCTTTAACCTTGCTACTTCAAGAACAGTTTCTAGGGAGCCTTAATAAAGCTTGTGCTCCAATACCTTTCAAAGTGAACAAGTAGACAAAATCAGAGGGAGCGCAGGGATGCAGCAGTGCGAGAAACGTCGCCCTTGACATTTAAACTTGAATTAATCTGCTGTGACACTAGTAACAGTTGTTGGTGACTTAGGGAGAAGATGTTTACGGTGGTGGGTGTGATCACAGATGTCATCTGGTTTTAAGGCCTTGTATGAACCAGTTTCCCTGATTTCATGTTGCTGACAGAAGTCCTGGTAACAGAGTTTGTCAGGCTGCATGTTTCAGTCCACTGCAAGTGATGCAGTACATATTTTGTATTACTGCTCAGCTGCACATTAAAATCTTGTCTAGGAACATTCCCTGTACTGTGAGAGGGTAACTGCATCACTTGGCTGTTCAGTTCTTTAGCCATGATACATTTCTGTGATACAGGCACATGTCAGTGAACACTAAATAGAGGCCAGCAAATAGCCATTGAACAGTTTTACTCATTAATACTTACCAGAGTGTTTGTCCTGTAAGAAACACACAATTAAAGCCATTTCTAATCCCTGAGCTATGCAGTTTCAGCTGATAAGATAAATTGATTATAGCAAGATTCACATGTGGCCAATGCAGGGCTTTCTGCTTTGAAAGCAAATAGACCATCCCCCCACCCCTGACTGCTGAAGCTCTTCTAGGGTGATTTTTCAGGGAGGAAGGTGCTAGGGGCTTCTGGTTTGAGATATTTTTCTACATTTCTTTTTATATTTCTTCTTTGCCTTGTAGCTCTGAAACTTTGGCAACAGGCTTGGCCTTCACTCTTAACTTGACACTTTCATTTTTTAAAGTTAGGACTCAGCAGCATTTGGTTTTGCCCTAAGTCTTAACAGGAAGAAAAAATCCCAAACCAAATGCAGGATGATGTCTGATGAATTCTTTGCAATGTATCATTCCAAATGTGAAAGTCACTGACTGGGATTATTTGTCTTGAGAACTCTGGCAGTTTTACATGTTGGGAAAAAAAAACAAATTTCATTCTGTTAGCCTTGTCCTATGCCATTTCATGTAGCTTCAAGTTTGGGCAGGCTAGCAAAAGCAAGTGTATACACTAGGCCTACGCCTGCACACGTTTTGATGACTGGGTTATGTAATTAATTTTCTCTGCTGCTCTTGGTAAAAACTAATGTTTAATATAAAGCTTTTGGTACTTTTCTTGGTTTTAATGTTTATTTATTTATTTATCTTAAACAAGAAAGGATGGAAATAGTAGATAAAGCTCCTAGATAGGGCACAAGGTTCCCAGTCCATTTGGGACCAGATGTACTGCCTCGGTTCTGAGGTGCTCTGGGGGATGAAGCGGTGTCTGTTGGAACCAAGCCTCAAAGTGTCTTGAAATTGCTCCAGTGCCTTGCTTGTCTTCTGGCAGGGCTTGGCATAGTCAGTCTGTCCATCTGCACCTCGAACACCAGCACTGTGCAGTCTTCCCCGTTGTTCCCTGCAGGGCAGCCCTCTGCCTGCTGCACAGCCCTGGTGCCTTTGTTAGTGCAGAGAGGCCAGATAGAGGAGGAATCAGATGTAGGTCACTTCTGAGAAACAGAAATAGCTTTTCACACCTCTTCCCCCTCTATCCCACTTCTCTTTCAGGTTTCACTGCAAGGGCAGAAATCTGACTTCTCAGGAAAGTTGGCCTCTCTTGAAAATCAGTGAGCCCAATGCAGACACTTTTAGTAAAGATGACAGCGTGCCCCTAGCGGGGGGCCCTTTTCCAAGCTGAGAGAAACAAGTGTAAGCATTTACAACCAAGCACCATGAAAAAACCCTGCAAAACCCATAAAACTGCTAGAGTCTGAAGAATCCTTATCTCTTGAGCCCACCCGCATACAATAACAGAACAGTATAGAGCTCAGAAACGTCTCATTAATAATTACCCTGTTTTTTTTTTAGTTTTTTTTTGAACATGTAGGGAATGTAGAAGCATCACAGTTTTCCTAAATATCTGGGGAACTCTGTGGTCTTTGGTCTTCAGGTGGTTCAAAACACAAAGACTGGAGCCTGTACTCCTTACTTAGCAAATGGAGTTCAAATTAATGGGTAAAACTGTAACTATGTTACCAAGGGTCCTCTAAGTATGTTAACAAGGGCTATCTAGTCCCAGGTAGGTACATTAAAGCCCTGCAGCGCAGGCAGTAAGACCAGCGGAGTGGAACCCGTCCTGTGTATTTAGAAGCCTGTTATACTTTCATGCTATTTTCTGAATGAATGAAAAGGTCAAGGATAATTGCTGCAGAAAAAGCCATTTGTCATCATGCCTGGGCAATACAGGGGGTGTCCTAAGAGTCCAGATTTGCAGAATTGCAGCTTCTACATCAGACAGATTCAGGGTCTGTTCACTGCTTGCTTGGAGCCCAGACACTGCTGTGCTCTGGCTCTTGTAGTAGCTTTTGAAAATTACATACAGCGAGCTCTGTTCCTCACTGCCGTCCCCTCTCCCAACGAAATCCTGGAGGCTTGGGCCCAGATAATGCATCAATCAGTGAGACTTTGAAAGCAGGGATTGGCCATTGTGCAGCTGATTGCAGAGAGCCTGAACGTGAATGCAGACACACATAGGGCTGACAGGCTTGAACAGCGAGAGGTAAAACTTAGAAAAGCCTGTATCCGTGTGGTTTTATTGACCAGTTTTTCTCCAAAGTACTGAGAGCAGGTGTGGGATTGAAGGCACACAACCAGAGCTGATGAGCACAGTGCTCCCAGTCTCCAGAAAGGACTTGTGGCCAGGAGGAAAACCAATGGCATCTGGCCAATGGAGAGCTGCACTTACCTTCATGGCAGTGTGTGGACAGGAAAGGAGGTGAATTTGACCCAGTTACAAACAGGAAAGCATCCTCCCTTCCCCAAAGCACCCTGATCTGCAGAAACGACTGTTTCCCCTCTGGCACATCAGAGCCAGAGGGGCTTCTGCTGAGCAGCTGGTGCAGGGCAGAGGAGAGCAAGAGAGCAGGAGAGCAATCGCGACACCTCTCCTTCCTCTGCTGCTGCTCAGTGGGGTTTCATCAATGTTTTCATCTGAGGAGCTGCCCACAAAGCCCCAGCTCTGCCTGTGGTCTTGCAACTTCTAGGAATCCAACTACAAGCCCACATCTCCAAGACATTCTTCTGGATGATGAAGGTGGCACAGTCTTGACCCTAAAATACAGTTTGTATTTTTGGTAAGAATCATTTTCTTATAGCTCTTTCGTTTTCTTCTTCTTCTTCCTTTTTTTTTTTTTTTTTTTTTTTTCTTTTTTTTTTTTTTTTTTTTTTTCCCATTTCTTTTTACCTCTGTCTCCCTCCTAAACTGGAGGAAGCCAAATTACATCTGAGTTCTACTCTACACAGCATGGATTTGAAATTAGCAAAATGAGTTAGTCCATTCCCAGTTTATTAAAAAAATGTTTTTCTGGGGCTGATAAGGAAACCAATTAAAAGCCATGAAGTCTATTTTAATAATAATACTAAATGGGGCACTTCATAAATTGAAGATTCGCCATGCAAAGAAAAAATGATTTATTGTAGTTTATTAAAATGGGTCCAGGATCCTTTAAAGAGCAGAGTACTTACATTTTTTTTTCCTCTTGTTTTGAAATTTTTACTTAATTCTCGCTCCTCATTCAAACAAACTTCCTGCAAACAGCCAGGAGGCAGTTCAACAGCTGTTCTGTGGACTGAAAGCAATGGGATATTTGCTTGAGGACATGGTAGAATAGAGTGAATTATATGCAGCGAACAAATAATTTATTAGGTTGGCCCCATTTCTTTGTCATTTATCTGTGAACAGATCATGATTTCTGCAGTGCTGTTTGCTTTTCAGCATTTGACATGTGAATATGTAAATACACAAATTTGACTGCTGAATTTCTCATGGACTTCAGTCACATACATCCAGATACTCAATGCATATTGGTTTTGCTCTTTTAATTGGGCATGTAGGAATGGCTTTACTTGTCTAGCTGACTAGGATTTAGTGATCTCTGGGGCAAATTAATTTGCAAAAATCAAAATGCATTTTCTATGAGACTTCTGTGGAATCATTTTGGAGTTTACTGTTTCAAAAACAGTTCCAGCCACAGATTTTTTGTAAAGATTTGGGGAATGGGAAGCAGACTGGAACCGATTAGCAAACCAGTCAAAATAAATGTATTTCTCTTCTTGTGTACAAGTATGTGTAGCAGGTTGATTATTCGTACAATTTCTATTAGGGGTGTAGCCACTGTAGTCAGCAGATTTGCTCACAAGTGTAATGATCATGCTTTACAGAAGTTTTAAAGTTAAAAGCAAGAGAGTTTTATTGATATTGTCTGTACACAGTGTTATACTTTTCACTCATGTCTAAATGTCATGTGCATATTAAGTGCCTATTCTCCTGGCACTAAACATGATTTAGGAAAATTTGTATTTTGATTTGCATGGAAGTAAATCAGTAGAAGATTGGATGATCTGAAATATATAAACTTTTCCAGCTGAAGGAACCA
This sequence comes from Alectura lathami, assembly GCA_013399715.1. Taxonomy (NCBI): domain Eukaryota; kingdom Metazoa; phylum Chordata; class Aves; order Galliformes; family Megapodiidae; genus Alectura; species Alectura lathami. The sequence goes on along the minus strand of VXAV01013312.1, from coordinate 475,927 downwards.
AATTACTGAAATGCAAAACTAGTTACCTGCTTCATTAAGAAGTATGAGTACAGATGATTTTTATGAAAAAAAATATGAGAAGCAATTGGCTAGAGAGTGATTGCAGGAGATAGTCTGTATACTAATTGGCTTGTTCAGGATGTACACAAAATCCGATTTACCATTCATTTGTAGTTTTTGTAAATGATAATATTATGGCAATTAAAGCGTGAATCATTTTTTCTTCAGTGTTGTGATATTAACTTAAAGTGATCGTCTGGGTTTAATTCAGATCTAAAAAGGAACAATTTATTTTAAAATGGTATCTTTCAAGTCTCATTTCTTCGTCTGCTCTCTGAGCATCTACTCTTTTGTCTGTTATATATTGTGGGTTCTCATGCTCTGACTGTGGATCCTAAGGGTGTCCATATAAACAGATGTTTCTCATATCCTCTCTTTTTTTTTCTTTTCTTTATAGTGGTTGTAATTCTGCTGTATGTAGTGTTATAGACATTTCCATGATGTCTTTTGTAAATCCTGATTCCCACAATGGACCAAATTGCTTGCAGATCCCACAGTGATCTGTGTTCATTTTGAGAGAGGCTGGGCAGCAACAAGAGGAAACGAATCCGTGAGATGCTGAGGTGTTGTAGGACATAGTTAAGTTTAAGGGAAAATGACTAAAATGTAGAAAGAAACTTATTATATTTTATCCCAGAGGTTGGAGAGAAAAGTGAAATTCTCATCTTCAAAAGTGTTCCCCCCCCA
>VXAV01013312.1:428915-439070 GCA_013399715.1 Alectura lathami | reverse complement strand
AAGGATCTGATGTCAAATGCCACTGTGGTGGCTGATGTCCTCCGTAACAGAGTTAACACAGGCTGCGGTTATAATAGGTGCAACAGAAGACTTGTTTTTCCCACATCTCTGAGTTAAAGGAGCTTGCGGTTAACGCTCTTTTTAACCAGTGATTGCTTACAGGTTTCCTAACAGGAGATCCGTGGAAGGGGCAAGCTTCAGAGGAAAACAAATGAGAACTATAGTGTTATTCTTTTAGTCTGAAATTGTCTGAAATTGTTGTCAATAGAAATAGTTGCATACATTTGTCTTCATTAATCATTTCAAGGTGTTGTTTTTTGATGCAGCCAGCCCTAGCAGTTCACAGGCACTTTAATTTTCCAATTATTGTACCTGTGGCTCAGAACAGATACCGATTAGTTTCACATTTTGCTCTGTGGGCAGCTTAATGTTCTTGTCACCTCACATTGAGTTTTAAATGTGCAGAGTGCAAGAGAATGTCAGATGTGCTCCCGAGTCTTCTGGGTCAGGCTCAGTAAGTTCTGATGTTTCCAGGTACAGTACTGATAGGTTGCTGAAAGATTGATGAAAGAACAAGGTACAGTTTTAGGATCCTATCACAAAAGTAATTATTCCTCTTGTAAAGCATGTATGAGTGGGTTTGTGTTGCTTTCTTTTTCACACAATTTTTTAGCTGAAGACGAAGGTGATACTGCAAGCTGCCGTAACAGCAATACAAAAAGAAGCTATGATAGCAGCAAGGCAAGAGAAATGCTCTTCAATATTTGCACAAAATTGCAAGACCTTTTCAAACTGTTGTAGTGGAAGTGAAGGAGAAAATAAGTTTTGAAAAGCCCTAAACACAAAGATTAATTTCATAACAAATAGAAATGTTGCTTGTCTGCTCTTTATCAATTGTGTACCAGCTATGACTCATTCGTGCATGCTCGTTTTTTTCTGAAAATTGCCATGGAAGAAATCCCCTCCAAAACACAAAACCACTCTGAACATCTGCTGTCTAGGTATTCATTAGTTCTGTCTGCTGTGCTTTTGGCTAATTGCCCGGGAGTGAAGCCGAATCATTTATGGAGACTTAACCTGGTGCTGGTTATAGTAGTAAAGATCATGTAACATTTTGATAAAAACCTGGAAACGTCTAACATATAGCCTCCCAAACATAAAGTTTATTTACTGGTTTCTCATACACTTTGTTTGCCTACAATATTGCCTGCACAACTGATAACAGAAAATGTATTTAATAACTACTCAGTGCTAATATGCTGTAGTATGCATGACTGACTAATTTAATTTATCTCTGATTAAGCCTATTATGTTTGAGATCACTTTACAGAAGAGACTTTTTTTGCCAGCTGTAAGCTTATTTGAATTGTAATATAAGTTAATAATGTGTGAAATAACTACTGGTGCCTGCTTCTAAATGTTAATTTTACCAAATGACTTCCTGAGTTACTGCATATGCAGCTCGTCCTTTGCAGTGTAGTTAGTATGTTGTTTGGACATAAAAAAACAGGTGTATATCAAGGGGATAAAATGGCAGTCGTTTCTGCTGACAAAGACCACAGGGACACAGTCACATCGCGCTCAGGTGTGGCACACAGTCCGTATGTTGGCAGCATTGACTGAGAAGGAGCCCTGGTGATGGTCTTAATCTTGAAGCATTCATTTCCTGTGAGGTGCAAACGGGAAAAAGGACTCTTCAGGAAAATGCAGCAGGGAAGACATGAACCAACAAGTTGTGATGAAAAGCAGTCCAGGAGCTGAGTATGTTTAAACAGGGAAACAGCCATTTCGGTGGAGATCTAGATTTTTCTCTGCCTTAAGGTTGGGGCTGCAAAAGAAGTGGGAAAACAAAAACACAAGCAAAACACAAGCAATTAAAACCTGAGAAATGTAGGAAGAAGGAAAAAAAAAAAAAGACCTCTGCCAAGGAAAACTGAACTTTTTGTCCCAGGCAAAAGGAGAATTCTCCTCTTTCCTCTCCAATGTTTTCTGGACAAATGTGGACAAATTGCTAGAGTAGGCAGGCACCTAATGGAGAGGGAAGAAAAGCTTTTTCTGTGTATAAGCCATTTCCCAGGGCTATTGATCACTGGCAAATGATCACTTTGCAATGTCTGTTCTTTAGCCACTTGTTTCTCCAGGAGGCTTCAAAGTGCTATCAGTTTGTGGTTTGCAGATAGCTCTGTGTTTATCAATTATTGCTTTTACGAGAAATCACAAACATTCTTGTTATTTTTTGCTTATTTTAAATCTACTGAGAATATTCAGGTGGAGAGAGTGAAGTCTTCTACTTTTGAAGAAACTAGTGTGATAGTTTGGGGTTTAGTGTATGAGATTATTTGTAAGTGAAGACACTCAAATAATGTGTACTTTGCATTTAGATACATGCAATTTCAGCAGGAATAAAATAAGTCAATACTTTTCTCTGTCTGCTTGGCATATCTCTTCAAATTAGAAAATACATAGAATACTGCACTTACTGCATCAGATTGAGCTGCCAAAACAATGTCACTTGCCTAACACAGAAAGAAAAGTATGCTCCAATAATTTCTTTTTATGTCATTCTGTTCCACCATCCAAACATATCTGGCATGTTATAACATGTGGGATGTCAAGCACTGTTCACATGTTGTCATACTATCTCATACAGGTTAGTTATCAGTTATTATTTTTTCTTCTTCTATATGGAGCAGGGCTCTTTTAAAATGGTAAAACAATCCTTTTTTATTAATATTCTTTTTATTTATTAAATAACTTGCTAAGAATTGCTGAAGAATAACTTGCCTATTCTTCACCTGAGAAAGAAGCCAACTGAAATTCAGTTTACACATCAGTCAATGTTGAAGATTTTTCCTATTCCTACAACCATATACAGTCAGTGACAGGCAGGTAGAATTTGATACTTTATATTTACTTTCTGCAAGGAGAAGATTCTTGAAGAATAATTAAAGAATGTTAAGTATTTGATCAAAAATAACATAGGTATCAGTGACTTTCACAGTTACGGGGCAGTGCTGTGGACTATAAATGTACTGAACTTCTCTGCAACACAGCGTCGGTGTATCAGGAGATTGTTATGCTTTACAGAGGATTGAGAGATTAGGGCCTTCTTCTCTCCATTCACTTTCATCATTCTTTTTCTCCCAATACCTAAATTGAGATTGATCATTTAACAGAAAAAAATAGCACTATGAGCAATGAAGCGTAACTTAGTACAATACTGAAAGCCGCTTATCCATAGTATCGGACTCAGCTTACTCTTAAGCAAAGATTAGTAAGGATAACTTATGTACAAGGCTGTAAATCTGCTTAGCATTCTGTGACTCTTACAGGCAAATAATACGTCCTAAACACAGCCTTTGAACACTGCAAGCCACCTTTTTGAATGACTGATAAAAGTCAGACAATTTCAGCCAAGAAAGTGAATAATCTTCAGTATACTGAAGCACAGAAAGCAGAAAGTTAACTCGTTGCTCGCATTGGTTGTCAGTGTTACAGTCTATCTTACTATAGACTTATGTTGTAGAAGTTTGTTATAATTATGAGTAATACTCCATGACGTATTTGTTATTATGAAGCTTACTTTATTGAGAGTGGTTAAGTCTTGTCTATTGCTTAAAAACCCCAAACAAATAATGACACTATGCACCCAAATATCCCCACAAAACATACTTTTTGAAAGTTTGCCAATTTTGCTTGCGGTCAAAGCCTTGCTTTGATATATTGTAGTTCTGTAGATGAATCCACAACAAATGTGTACAACAAATACTTAAAAGCAGTCCACAAAATATTCTTTTTGTGTCCTACACCTAAAAGAAATAAGCTTCATGAATAAGTAAAGATGAATGAAAAAGAGCATGTTGGGGTTTTTTTTGGTTGTTGTTTTGTTTGTTTGTTTGCTTTTCCCATGAGTGTTTAAAACTGTACTTGTTGATCTGAAAAAAAAGGGCAAGCCAAAGATGTAATAAGGATCCATGTTTTAGAAATGAAGACATGATGTTCTAGAAGGCATCCTAATACATCAGTTGGGATTTTTTTTTTCTTTCTTTTTTCATATGTAATTATTCTTCTTAATTCATAGATCAGAATTATAGAATACCCGAGTTGGAAGCAACCAACAGAGATCATCAAGCCCAACTACTGTCTGCTTCTTTATTGTCTGTTCTTTATTATTCTTTATTATTTTATTATTACTATTTACTTTTTGAGACTGAATATTTAAAAGTCTAGGAAAAAATGCATCCCAGGGTATGAAGACTTGGCTGATGTGGTTGCCAAGATGCTCTCCATCATATCTGAAAAGTCGTGGCTGTCAGGTGAGGTCCCTGGTGACTGGAAAAAGGGAAACATCGCGCCCATTTTTAAGAAAGGGAGAAAGGAAGACTACAGGCCGGTGAGCCTCACCTCTGTGCCTGGGAAGCATCTGGAGGAGATGCACATGCGAGATGAGGAGATGATCCGAGACAGCCAGCACGGCTTCACCAAGGGCAGGTCGTGCCTGACCAATCTGGTGGCCTTCTATGATGGAGTGACAGCATCAGTGGACCAAGGAAGGGCAACGGATGTCGTCTACCTGGACTTGTGCAAGGCCTTTGACATGGTCCCGCACCATATCCTTATCTCTAAACTGGAGAGATGTGGATTTGATGGGTGGACTGTACGCTGGATAAAGAACTGGCTGGATGGTCGCAGCCAAAGGGTTGTAGTCAATGGCTCTACGTCCAGGTGGAGGCTGGTCACGAGCGGTGTCCCCAGGGGTCCGTCTTGGGACCGGTGCTCTTCAATTGCGGCCTTCCAATACTTAAAAGGAGCTTACAGGCAGGATGGGGACCGACTTTTTACTCAGGTGGACAATGGTAGGACAAGGGGGAATGGGCTAAAACTGAAAGAGGGGAGGTTTAGGTTGGACATCAGGAAGAAGTTCTTCCCTGAGAGAGTGGAGAGGCACTGGAACAGGCTGCCCAGAGAAGTTGTGGCTGCCCCATCCCTGGCTGTGTTCAAGGCCAGGCAGGATGGGTTCCTGGGCAGTTTGATCTAGTGAGCTAGTGGTTGGCAAGCACAGCAGGGGGTTTGGAACTAGATGGTGTCTCAGGTCCCTTCCAACCTAAGACATTCTATGATTCTGTGTTACTTTTTTTTTTTGTCTACTTAAATATGTGTTAAGAGGGCACTGTAATGATGAAACAAACAAACAAACAAACAAACAAACAAAACAAAAAAACCTCAAAGCAGTTAGTAAGAATAAGGATACATTTTTTAAAACTCTTTGAAATGTCTCATGGTTATTTTCTCTGTTGTTTCAAATCGACTCTAGTTCCAGGATGTTTTTTTGCTTAGACCAAATCCATTAGGAGTTTTGTATGGTTCTATTCAGGAAATCCCTGTAATCATTGGAACCTGATTGGCCATGATTAACAATAGTTTTATGACATTATATCTGATAGCTTGCACTCTGGGTTTTTGTTTGGGACTGAAGATAGGCTGATAGATCTGTGCAGACCTTGGTCATTATCTTCTATAAGAATTGGCATAGTTTTAGCTTTCTTCCAGTGCTATGGAATTTCCCTGATATTCTAAGATTAATTGAAAATCAATGCTAAAACCTCATAAGCCAGCTTTTTGTGTAAAACTGCTGATACAGCTGCTATTTAATATGTTTCAAATTACTGACAGTAAGGAAAGTATTTATAATAGCTGAGCATGAATTAAAACATCAAGGATGCTAAGTTAACGGCATCTACATACCATGGCAGGGGTAGGTAGAGGACAACATGGAGATGGCATTTAAGGCATCTCCTAAGAATGCCACAGACATGATTTCTCAGTAGAGGACTTCACTTATGAAATGGTAACATGGAGAATCAAACTCAGTCTGAAGAAACACTGAACAAGACAATAAAGAAGGAAGCACTGATCATCAAAACAACACTTGAAAGTCCAAATGACCAACACAGAAGTAGAATAAGAAAGTTCATTTGGCAAGAGACATAGTTGGTGTGGAAAAGTAAGCTTCAGGAGAGTTTCTTCTTACCCCCAAAGGCAGAAAAGATCTATTTATTGAATGTTTTTAGCTTTCCTGCATCATTATTGGCAGTTCTATCATTTCTGTCCAGCAAAGGACCAATGTCATTGCTGAGATTCCTCTTCTGCCAGCCATACTTAGAAAGTTGCTATTGGCTTTTACTCTGTGGAATATTGATATTTTTTTCCCTATCTTCTATCATTTTCTCCCCAATCATCTAATATATATGAATTACAATCTGTTTCCCTTTGTTTCCTGCTATAGTTTTTTTTAATAGCTGTTTTAACTTTAATAATCCTGTGTGACAGTTAAGGCAAGCTTTCCTTTTTCTCATTGCTCACGTATTTTAGTCTCCAGGATAATGCTCTTAAACAGGTCCCAGCTTTAATTTTTTTCCTAAATAAACTGTTTCTCTTAGCTGAATTTGCTCTCAGGATTTGCAAAATGAGTCCTTTTCAGGCACCAGGCGTACTAGTTTTCATTTTATCCAGTTTGTGAATAAGAAACATAATGAGTAAATGGTGTCATTCGTAAAGAACCAACCGCTAATTTTTAATTCTCTGGTAAATTTTATGTTATCTTTCAAGATAAGGTGTAATATAAAATTCCTGCAAGCTAAATGCAATTCTTACTGAGTTCAGAAAGTGTCCTTATGTAGATCTTTTTTTTTTTTTTTTATTTCAAGGCAGCACAAAGCCTCCAGCACATGCTATTGAAATTGAACATATTACCCTGTTTATCCTGCAAAGCCTAACTCTGCCAGCTAGTCACTTCCAAAATTACCCCGTCTCTGGCTTTCTCCTTTTGTCACACCAGAACAGATTGGAAAATCTTGTCCATTTCTGTCCAGACAGCTCTCCATCCTGAGGGCCATGGACACAGCATGGCTCTAAGGCTCAGTGAACCCTAGGACATCAAAGATTTCACTGAATCATTGTCAGAATGCAAAACTGTTTCATTCCAGGGACATTCTCGTATGAAGACAGTCTGAGAGTTGGGGTTGTTTGGCCTGGAGAAGAGAAGGCTCCAGGGACGCCTTATAGTAGCCTTTCAATAACTAAAAGGGGCTTGTAATAAAGATGGAGAAAGACTTTTTACCAGGGTCTGTAGTGACAGGACAAGGGGTAGCAGTTGTAAATTGAAAGGTAGATTTAGGTTAGAAGTTAAGAAGAAATTCTTTACAGAGAGAGTGGTGAGGCACTGGAACAAGTTGTCCAGGGAAGCTGGAGGTGTTCAAGGCCAGGCTGGATGTGGCTTTGGGCAGCCAGTTCTGGTGAGAGGTGTCCCTGCCCATGGTAGGGGGGTTGGAACTAGATGATCCTTAAGGTCCCGTTCAACTCAAACCATTCTGTGATTCTATGGTTTCATATTTTTAGTCCAGCCTGCCATAAAATGTTGGTCTGAAAAACTGCTGGCCTTTGCTGAGTGGAAAAAAGAGGTCAATAGCAGAGCCTAAGACATGACAGAAATTTGGAGCAAACATCCCTTTGCCAGGGCTGCTCCATGTGGAAGAGGAACAGCCAGGGATGGTGTTGTTTCCTGCAAGTCCCACGGTGCCCCCACTAGGCCAGCAGAGGAGGACCTAGGTCAGAAGTCAAGTTCATAGGCCCGGGCCTGTAACGTAAGCAAGCAGGGAAGAGCTGAGCACAATTACAGCTGCCCAGCCATGGAGGAAGAGGGTCCCAGCAAGGCTCACAGCTCTGTCTCACGCTATAGCAGTTCTCAGTAAGTTGTCACTGATCAAGGAGGACTAAAATGACTGTTGATCATTGCCAAGGGGTTATTGCTTCTCATTACATCAATAAAACAAAAGCAAGGCTCCAGGTTACCTGGGCAGTGTATGCTGATATGAAATGCAGCATAAATATTTCCCGCCTGTGGTGAGTTTAAAAAGACCATAATCTGAATTTAGTGAGCCTTTTTCTTGCTTTTCACACTAGGCCTATATGGAAATTCTATAAGAATAAATTTTTATGCAATTTCTATCATGGTAAAAGACCCTCAGTACAGCCCTCCAGATCCCAAAGTAGAAAAGGCTATTATTATTTTAAAATTTAATCTATTCTGATGTTCACAAATGGTCTATCTGTAATGCCTTTTGTATTAATCATAATAAATATTTCATCATTTCAGGAGAGGGCATGCTGATGTAATGTCTAACTGACAGGGAACTTGTCTCAGCTACTTTATAATACTTGCTAGACTTAAAATGAGTATCAAAAGTTCCAACAGAGCTGTTGTGCAGATAATAAAGGCAAAACTTGGCTAGAGATATGAAATAATAAACACATGCAGGTATTTGCTTGCTTGCTGTTTTCTAATTTATAGAAAATATACGTCACTGTATTGATAGTGACCTAATAGAGGGCAGTTGTACAAATGCATTGAGTGCACCAGTCTGTATTACAAAAGTAGTGGGGTAAAAGAGAGAATAAGAAGCAACAGCAAAAATGTGTAATAAAGGTTTCAGAAGCAGAAATTTTTAGATTAGTTGTATATTTTTTCAATATTGCTGTGCAAAGAATGGTGAACCTTAACAGGATGGAGCCATTAGCTCTGTGCCCGTGCCTGGCCTCTGAAAATGGTCAAGCACATGTGCTGCAGAGGTTGAAGCACTGGCCTGAGGGACATGGACATCTCCCTTCTCATCACTGGTCATCTAGTGATGGATGTGAGCTTGGGTGGATGGCTCACTTGTCATACACGTGCAACTGGATCTCATCTTTCAACAATCTCTGTCCTGTCATATTTAGGTTTTGTCAACACACCGGGACTGTAATGAGGACAACTATGTTGGTTAAGCCTGTACTGTGAGAAAGTATTTTTTCAGTGGATGAACTTGAGGTGCTTAACAAGAACTGAATAAGCTGAGTGTCCAACAAGACAAGGCGCAACACTTTTATTGCTCTTCAAAATACCCAGACCACACTTCTCTGCTATACCACAGATCTGCCTGTGTTCAAAACTTCACAAAGAATAGTGTAGCCTTCAATACTGGCCTTTAAGCCTGTTGCATGCATTACTCTACACAATTACTGAATGCTTCACACTTAGAGCAGTGTCCATAATACGTGTCCTGGATCCTTGTTCAGCAGTGCCTCAGAGACAGGCAGACTGGGACTGGCACACAGACCTAACTAATTAATGGCTGTTTATCCAGGTACTGGCAACGCTTGTGGTTTGTTTTTCAACTGCAGGCTGCAAGGAGTGTTTCTCAGATGAGAGTGATGTGAACAAGGCATCTGGGGAAGTGCATATTTTAGAGCACCAAATAGATTAAAACAAAGTGGGCACTTCTTCCTGGCAGCTGAAAGCCACTCCTGTCCACAGCCTGTGGGCATGTTTGCTCTTGTTATTAGCTATTATTTGAAGGTGATGAAGAAAATGAACACGGAAACTCAACATCTTGGGAGAATACATGACAGACAAACCTTACCAGAGCTCTTGGGTAGGAGGGAGAGACTTAATGCTGGTTGTGGGAGCGTTTTGTACATCTGCCTCAGTTCAGTGGCTGGCTCTGTTTGGGGAGAGGAGCCTTGGCTGTTACTGTTTGGTCCCTCTGTCTTATTTCTGTCTTATTTTAGCCTCACATTACTCAATGTCTGATTATGTTGGACAATGTTCACTGGTGCTCTTGAAAGCATTTTGGACAGTGATGAAGACATGACAAAGATTATGTCCATATCATTCTATCACAGCTTAGGAAACCTGTGAAAGTGAGCCAAGGAAGGAACTGGATGGTTTGCAGAAGGAGATGTGCCAGCCTAGAATAAACGAGTAAGTTAATCAGACTCCCTTCTCTTGTGCCACCCTCACTGTCTACATGACAGGCAGATGAACTGGGAGTCCTCCAACCCCTCAAGTGATTGCCTCAAGCCTGAAAAATTAGAAAAGGGAAAAAGAAACCTGCTTTGTTGCTATAGTCAGATGGGTGGTATGGAGCTGTCAAACTTGCAGACAGCTTAATGAATGTGTGGAAGACAGGTCCTGCTGGCAGAGCTCGGGTGTGATGCCTTGACAAGGTCTCTGGCTAGTGATAGTGGTGGCAGGGTGGGAATTTTGCAGATCCTGTGGATTTTGGCATTGTATTAGAGCTGAGAGCATTACTGGGCATGCCATTCAGCAAAGCAGTA
>VXAV01013312.1:402577-422859 GCA_013399715.1 Alectura lathami | reverse complement strand
GAAAAGAAAAAAAAAAAAAAAAAAAAAAAAAAAAAAACAGAACCATCCGTAATTCAGTAGATTCTACTGAACTGCAATCATGAGAGACTCTGGTAACACCACTGTTAAATACAAAATATCCTGGGAAATAATGATGGTCAAAAGCATTAACCTGCAAAGAAAGCCTCTGTTTTTCCTAAGGGTGGAGCCAGCTGAGTCAATTAGTTCCTCTCCATAGAAAATAAAGTAGAAACTAGCACAGAAGCAGATTAGTTTATCATGAATACTGTACACAGCTATTTCTGTTTACTTCATCATACTGTATCTGCTATTGGAACATCTGCTTTTATAACCAGTAATTTTTTATTTAGCTGTTTGAGACAGGTCTTGCACAGTTCCATCATCTTCAGGAAACAGAAAAACAAAATCCTGTGAAAACTCATGTTTCTTGCAAGACAAATGTACAGTAAAGGCCAAATGGTATTCATCAGTATTATTTACTTAGCCAGCAAGACTGTTTATCAGAACCATATACAGATCATTCTAAGGTTATAAAGGACAATGAAATAATTGTGACCAGACTGGTTAAGTTTCACTCTTTCTTTCTGAGCGCTGGCTTACTTGGCTATGGAATAAAGCTTTTGAGGAATAAAGCTTTTGCTTAACAAAACAAAATGTTTTGTGTAGCTTAACTGTAAGCCAAGATTGTAATTTTTGAGACTGGAACAATTTGTGTTCTTCCATGAAGCATTTTGTGACAAAAATGCTGATGTTTTACACGCAGAGTTTACTATTGGACAAGGACTGCTTTAGATTGTATTTCATTTTCAATAGCTTTTCATTTGCCTGCTTGTTGAGCAAAATATAATGAGTAATTATTTTGTTTAGAATTGGCTGCTGTACTAGGTATCTATGTGCTTTAATTTCCCAGTAACCATTGCACAGAACTGCAATATTCACAAGAATGACCAAGTTCTGTCTGATGAAGGCTGGTACTTTTTCAGAATTTTGACACGAGGAATTTGCAAAAGCAGTGGATTTCGGTCACCTTTGAAAGCTTTTTCCCCATATTATCAACCAGCAAACTTCAGAGGAGAGGCAGGCACACCTGCTTTTTCTTACATATGAGTTCACACAATGTCTGTTTAAATAAAACATGGATATACGTGTGCCTTCCTAAGGCTATGATTATCCAAAAGTCCACAGGGAGACTTTACATGTGAAGAGCAGATATGCAACAATACGTAGAAAAAACAAAAGGTCTAATTTCATGCACAGGACCGAGAGCTTAGGAGCAGCTCCAGCAGCAGGAGAAGTCATGCTGTGCAGCTATGAACCTCCTGCTGCCTAGCACGTGGAGTAAGCAGAGGAGCAATGCAGAGCTAACTAAGCCTTATAGTTAGGTAGGAAGAGTGCTCATACAAAACCAAGATAACAATCTCATCTCTGTCCATGGACGTTTCTAGAGGTAGATTGTTCCTTTATTTTTTGTGTGTGTTTTTGTTTGTTTGTTTGTTTTTCTCAGCTGCCATGAGGANTGTTTGTTAACCTTCTGGGTCTGACAATCATCTGTGCGTTGTCTGGTCATTGCTTTTCTATAGAGTTAAATTCTTTCCACTTTTGTTCACCAACTGCATTGCATGGTGACAGTGTCTCCTCAGCACTCCCCTCTTCAGCATGATCATTGTTTAGGAACACACTTGTGTATGTATATGATAGATTTATGTGCCTTCATGCATGCCGTGGGGTTCCTTCTGGGATACAACACTGTGGCTTTCAGGAAGGGGATGCTTCCTTCTGGGGCCACATTTTAAGGGGAGGCTGACCTTTGCAGGGCTGGTAGCACTTGGCACACCTTGGCTTGCTAGAGACAAATGCTTTGTAACAAGAAATTATGCTGTCAGACAGCAAATTCGTGACTGATGTAAGATGGAGTGTTAGAGCCTGTAATTGTGCTAGGAAGATATGAGATGATGCTTAAAGTATAACAGTATTTAATTAATTGGAGCAGTACCTCTACTTAATTAATTAACCACCACTGCCTTAACTAAACACAGAGAAGAACTGTAAAATGCAAATGGTCATTGTTGCCCCGGCCGTCAGCGAGTGCCTTGGAGATGGATTGGTGGACCTGGGGTTGATTTAAAAGGACTTTATTCACTGGCTGAGCTTTACATCTTCTCCCGTTGTTCTCCTCTAATGCAGGCAGGGGAAGGAGATGCATCTGCTCTATGCCACCACACAGTTCACTGGGAGGGGAGAAGGTGACGTATTGCATCCGGTCACTGAGATAACACTGTGCCATTTCACTCTGCATTCTGCAATTAAAGCAAAGTGAATCATTTACTTGACAAATTCAGCCACTTGTTCTTACTATGGAGGTATTATCTCTAGTTTATTTTTTCTTTGAATTGCCTGATGGCAGATTGCTCTTATCACCTCAGTTGCTGGCAAACGGTAATTAGGTATCCGTGTGCACAGTGCTAGCTAAGGAAGGTGCAGGGAGCCAGTTCCTTCACCAGTTTGTTTAATTACCTTTGTATGCTGGCTCCAAAGAATTTTGGGAGCCCGGCTTCCCTTGCTTTGTCAAGCTGTGTAAATCCCGTATCAATTATACCTCCTATTCTGGAAGCAAATCGTGGAGTGTACAAGCTTCACATTTGCTTTGCATGACTATTTGTAGGAAGCAAACATAAAAGGAGCTTGTGTTCAGCCACAATAAATTCGTTGTTAATTTGAAGTGAATATTTATAACTTTCTTTTTACCCCTTGCCTGATGCTTCTAGCAATTAATTTGGTATTCAACTAATTCTGCCCAGCCTGTGCCAGATCAGAATTTTTTGTCCCTGGCTTTCCGATACATTTCTTCCTCACTATTTCATCAGTAATGCCTTTATAGCTTGTTTATTGGAAACAGGTTTTTAATTATTTTTCAACAGTGTCGGAGAACTGATGAGCAATTGTTAGATATACTGGGGAGAGACATTCACCTGATTAATGTGAAAGTTAACTGAGCAACAAAATTGCCTTGTGAAGAAGCAGCTGTGCACAGAGCTGGAGTGGTAAAAAAGTTTGAGGGAATATGAAGAAAATATTTAAATAAAGATTATTGAAAATAAGGTACCCAGCAAGCTGAAAGTTGATTGGTCTGTTAGGTTTGTGCAAAAGGGCACACACACATATGTATTTATTAGGTGATATTTTATGTAGGCTTGACTGAAAGCTACTGCTTTGGAGTGACAGGATATTCAAAGACTGTAAAAAAAAAAAGAGAGAGAGACTGATGGGTCCTTCAGGTGTGTGATGGAGATGAAATTGTGCTGCAGCCAGCATTTTAATTGCATGCCATGTTGGCGTCCAGCTTCAGTGCTAATGTGTGCTTTTGGAAACGGATTCGTCCTCTGGGGAACAGCTCTTTTCACAGAGAGAGTAAAGCAGGAGAGAAGAAGTTTGACACTCTCTCATTGGCAGAACTCACGCTGAGAATACTTCTTGTGTTACTGACTGACTCCTATCAGCAGCAATTCAGTTCTCAGTTTGCAGGCTTGTGGTCAGCTTAAAGGATCATTCCAGCATGATCCCCACAGGGTTTTAGTACAAGATACTCCTACTCATGTATTTGGACATCATCTTCCCTCCTCGGTGTTTCAAAGGGAGATGTTGCAGTGGGACACCAGCAGAAACTTACTACTTGGTCACCATTTCATCCCTGTGGAGGGATAGAAGAACCACAAGGAGAATAGTGGGGAAACAGCATACTGAGGCTCAAAAGTGGCCAGCTGCAGGCACAACTAGAAAAGGGGAGTTGAGTCTTGTGTGCTGGAGATGGCAATGTTTCATTCTTGCTTCCATGCTTTTCAGGAGATGAGACCTGTTCAGATTAAAAATGACTCAGTTTGGGAAAATGAACTGGCTTTCTGTGCCATGCAGTAACTTTGGGAGTAAAGGGTGGGGAGAAAACTAGAAAGATACTTTGCCACGAGGTAAAGTAAGTGAAACAGGGCTTTAGAGATATTTACTGGGGTTTTAAGAGAATTTTAATAAAATAGAAAGAATGAGAAAGCAATTGACTAACACCTATTTGGAAGAGGAAGATGTTCTTGTTAGTGACAAGCATCCTGCAATACCTTCACTGGATCATCTCACCTCCATTGTGAGAAGCAACTTGGACAATTCTTTGCAAAATGCTTTTAATTCCTTGCCTGGATATCAGGATGGACATATAAATTACTTTAATTATGCTTTGCCTGCTTATACTCTGTGCTGGTGAGACCCCACCTGGAGTGCTGCATCCACAAAGGGAGTCCTCAGTAGAGGAGAGACATGGAGCTGTTGGAGCACGTCCAGAAGAGGGCCACAAAAATGATCCAAGGGGTGGAACACCTCCCCTGTGAGGACAGACTGAAAGAGTTGGGGCTGTTCAGTCTGGAGAAGAGAAGCATCCAGGGAGACCTGATAGCTGCCTTTCAATATCTAAAGGAGTGCTACAAGAAAGAAGGGGACAGACTCCTTAGCAGGGTCTGTTGTGATAGGACATGGGGAAATGGTTTCAAATTGAGAGAAGAGAGATTTAGACTGGATATGAGGAAAAAGCTTTTTGCAATAAGGGTGGTGAAGCCCTGGCCACAGGTTGCCCAGAGAGGTGGTGGATGTCCCATCCCTGGAGACCTTCAAGGTGAGGCTGGACAGGGCTCTGAGCAACCTGATCCAGCTGTAGGTGTCCCTGTGCACTGCAGGGGAGTTGGACTGGACGGCCTTTAAAAGTCCCTTCCAACTCGGACAATTCTATGATTCTAAACCAGGAGGGATGCTGGTCTGGTAGTTAGGTAATCAAAGTAGAATTTGGCAGATAAGGATTTATTTCAAATTTCTGTCTTAACTTTGCTTTAGTAGGTCCTCAGCAGGTAACTTCTCTGTCTGTGCTTCGTTTCATTGTTTGAAAAAAAAAGGAAATAATGATACTTATGTTCCACCCATGCTGTCCTGCCGGTTGATTTAGTTGATAGGATTTCTGGGGCTGTATGTACATGTGTCTTGGGTCAGCAGTGATCCAGCCTTCCTGGGCCGTGTCAGCCCTGTTTGTTTCAAAAACCTTTGTCTTGCCTGGCTTGGAGGGAAAGTTCCTGCTGATGTTTGGATGTAGGCTCTAATTGTTCTCTGTCATAGAGCACGTTTTTAGACATCCCTTGCAGAGCAGCCGGGGCACTCGAGCAAGCTCATTGGCTGCGCAGCACAGCTCTGTGCCGTACAGAGCATTTTGGGTTGCCTTGTGGGAGCCTAAGACAGGCTCCAGTTCAGCAGGGCAGCCAAGAACATGCTTAATCTCTGCCTATTCAACAAGTGCTTTAAACGTAAACATGCTCCAAAGTGTTTTGCTATACATGGGTAAGCTCCAAAATGTGCTGCCGTGCTTTGCTGGATAAGGATCGGTATTTCTCTCTGAAAGAACTCATTATAGGACAGACACATTAGCACGGCCTGTGTTTTTAGGTGAGAGGCTTGACACTTTGCTGTCTACATGGCAGCTAAAGTAGACAAAAACAGAAAATATATTTTTTTAATTGCTTGCTGACACGTAGATTTGGATTACTTAGTGTGTTAATTTTCACATGTATTATAAATTAGTGCTATCAAGTTAAACTTGTGATAGCAGCCACTGACACTGATCTTACATTCTTTATTGTTAAAAACAAAACAAAACATTCATTTTATTTAAATGTGTTCTTTTTTTTTTTTTCTCTTAAGAATGTGCTGCTTAATGCAAACTACTTTCACGAAGGAGGTACTGAACTGTTGAGTCCAAGTTTTTATTTTCTTATGTACAATTTAAAAAGCACGTAAAGATGGAAGAGTTGACATGGCATATGTTATGTGTTCCAATGAAAGGAGTTGTCCTGTTTTTTTTTTTGTTTTTTTTTTTTTAAGAAAATTTTAAAAGTTGCTGGGTGTGATTGCAAGTTATATGCTAGACTCACCTTGGAAAACTTTGGGAGTTTAAGAGCCAGCCATTAAAATGCAATTGCAACTTTCTGTAAACCTAACCCTGTGCAGCTGATAAAGAGCAACAAAAGAAGGAGGTGATCCAAAGCACATTCAAAGCAACCAGGCCTGCTTAAATCACATACAGAAAACTATCAAGCCTAGGCTTTTAAAATGCCTGAGACAGAATAGTGTGTGAAGCAGAAGCAGCAGCTCAAGTTTGTACAAGCAGCTCATATCTAATACCGATGTATGTATACATGTGTGTATATACTTGTACACACGAGTACGTATATGTATTCTCATATGTATGAGTTCAGACCTGATACAGAAGTGTGAATGGCAAAAGTGTTGTCCTCAAACATAGCAGTCCTGTTTGCAAAGCTCAGCCCTTCACTGGCATCGTGCTGGCAGGAAAACTTGGCATTGTTTCCTTCTTTGTAAGTGGGGCCTTTTCCTTAATTTAGCTGACACAGATACAGTCCCCAGTGGTCCCTGAAAGCGATCCAAATCCCTCCTTACCATCTCCATCCCTTGTATTTTTTCCAGGTGAACAGTCCTCAACTCTCTCAATAAAGTAGATTTTTTTTTTTTTCATTCCAAATCCAAGTATGACTATTTCTGGTAGGAGGCACGTAACAGAAATGCATTTGCCAAATGCTTCTGCCTCTTCCCTCGGATATGGGAAAGCATTTTGCTGAAATGGGAAAACCAAATGAATAGAGCCCGCCAGCCCTGCACGCCTCCCGTCTGCGAACATCCCACCCGGGGACGTGGGCTGTGCTGCAGACTTGGGGGGCCGGGTGTAGAGGAGCCCTTTGTTGAAATGTTGGCAGCACATCACTGGGCTCGTCGCCGTTACAGATGGAGCGCTTTACCGAGCAGATGGATTCTCAGCTTTTGGAAAGAAAGGGAAGGTACTTGATGTACCACGGTGGGAGAGAAGGGGGGGGGTCTTCCAGGCATATGGGAAGGCAGGGGAGAAGGCACGTTCTGCACTTTTTGGTGCACTTGGAGCCTAGCAACCTCTCTCTGGCAAATGTGTTGGGAACGTGTGAGCACAGCGCTCTGCGAGAGGGTGAAGTGACTGTACCAGACATGGAGGAAGTAATTTACGCAGAAGCAGTGAAAATGGAGGCAAAGCCTGGAGCAGCCCACTGTCCTGGGTGTGCAGCTCGGCATGACATCTGGGGATCGGGTACTGCTGCTGGCCAGGAGCAGGGCTGCACCCCCTGCAGGCACAGGATTGCTGTCAGCACAGCATAGCTGCAGCAGAGGAACAGTTAATATTTTTAAATCTATTGTGTTGCCAATGTGAAGACACGAATCCCCATTTTCTAGCAGGGCATGCATCAGTTTCTTGCTGTGATAGGGTGGTTTGCACAACGGCAACAATCGGGGACCATGTTGCATCTTCTTGTCCCTCTCTTCCTCCCATCCCCACCTCCCAGTCTTGTTCATACCTCGCTCCCATCTTAGTTGTGAGAGCAGGATCAATTCTGTGCAGCACCCAGGAGCCTGCAACCCTGTCTGGAAGTGATGTTATCTGCTCCAGTATTTACAGCTAAAATCTTTGTGAAATTGCCAAGCAGAGTGTGATAAGGAAGCAGCATGAACTGAAAGGAGCTATCATATTTTGGTGTTGTGTGCTAACTCGCTGCAAGTTTTCAGTCATGTTATGCATACACGCACATACATACAGAGTTAGTACAAATATTGTACTTTATTGTGGTAGAATTTAGGAGATGATGACCTTGGACTTCAATCTTTATTTTTACCTCTGAACTTAATTAGAAAATTTCAACACCTCTTGAATGCAGGCATAAAACCTATCTAGCCATTAGTAAGGACACCAAAGGCCTTGGAAATCTAGATTTTCTGAGGAAAAAGAAAGAAAAAAAAAAAAGGCATGTAATAAAGGGCAAAAATGTCAAGGTTCTTGTAAAATGTGATTGTCTGCTGAAAGCAGCTATGCAAAAAACATCACTTTCTTAAATAATGGCTCTGGTTTTTGTTCACAGTTGGGGTTATGTCTGCAGCAATGGAAATGTCAAGTCTTTTTTCCTGAAAAATAAAGCGAACTGGATTACATACCCACCTCTGCATCAACTGTGCTCCATTTTGTAGGACCAAATTTTCAGGGAGGCTATGAGATAAAATAAACCAGGAATCCCATCACTGAATTTTAGTATGAATATTTTTCAGATTGTTGTATCTGGATCTCTGCCAAGTTTCAGCCCTATAATAAATTAATTCCAACCCACACAAAAGAGAAGGGNTCTGCACCACAGAGACTTGCAAAATCAGTATTCATACAGCCATTCCTCCTGGCATGTGTATAGATTTGTAAAAAAAAAAAAAAAAAAAAAACAACTTCTACAAGACAAAACCACTGGGCACATTTTATGGGAAAACAAGTGGCCAAAACCAATGAGTTGGAAAAGTAATTATCTAAAGAGAGAGTAAGCTCTCTTCTCTACTTGTAAGTTATGACAGTTTGCAGCCTTACTGCAACACAAGGTATAGGAGGAGCACCAGCATTTTGATCTACAAACCCACTTGAATTGAATATAAAGTTGTTACTTCCTCTTGGTTTATTTCTCCTTACAGCCAGTACTGTGATTGAGCCCACTTCCCTCTCTCTGTGGCCAAATCTAATCTGGCTGCCAGAGGGCCTGTGAAATTCACAGAGGTGATGAGCCAGTCTGCTTTCTGCATTGTACGCCTGGCTTTATTGAATCTCTAGTCACCCTAAGATAATAAATATTTCATATGTTGGACAGGTGAAAGGTTTTATTCAACTGCAGGTCTGCTTCCAAGGCAACCAATTCCTGTCATTTGAATAGTTTAAACATGTTGAAAACAAAGCTTTCATTCTGTTTTTCTTCTCTATGTTTTTACATGTAAAGCGTTACCCATCTCCCTCCTGTCCCTCCTACAAGCAGATACAGAAAGTCCGATAGCATTAACAAGTAATTCTAAACAATTTATAACCTGAATGTATTCCCTCTTCTAGTCAAGATGGGATGAAAGATGCTATTTTATTTTACAAGTATAGAATAAATATCTGGAGATATGAATTTGCCTGGGTTAGCATCTATGAATATTCTGCATGCAACAAATGTATGCAACTGCAACACTACATTATGCTTTATATGTTATGAAGGGTATTTCCCCAGTACTGTTCTCCAGTAATTCTGTTACAGGGTTGGTTTGTGGGGGAGGGAAGTGCCCCAGTTCTTTCTCCGGGAAAAGTTACTGAGAGGACTGTTAGCAAAATGTTTCCAACCACATCTGATTTCCGCCAACCTCAGCCCTTATGACAGATCTTCTGGAAAATAGCTGCTGTGTCCTTTTACATCTTGCAGCTGAACAGGCTCTTCTAAATGTTAGCGTTACTCCTTCCTTTGCACATCTCCAGACGTGATGGTGAGCTGGACTTGGTGGCTCATGCTCTGCTCCATGCCCCATGAACTCCATCCTCAGGCAGCACTTCTCCTTCCTGCCTGTCGTGGCAATTGGGAAGAAATGGGAAATGGATTGGAGAAGTGGTGAAATTTTGTAAGCAGACTGCTATCTCAGGTCAGACTCAGCCTGAGATGTTTGCACTTGAGTCTATCTGACCTTCTGAACGAATGTGCCCTTAAGGCAATTATGGCAGAGCAGTGACATTTCTCCAGGAGTCTCAGGGAATAATTTGGAAAATGCATTCTCTTTGGGTAAAATTGAGGGGGTTTCGGCATTCTGATGAAAAGCCATGCATAGGGGGCTTATTTCATCTCTTTGCCCTCTCCTGCTTACTGTATAGGTGCAAGTGCTATATTAGGAGGAAACCCTGACATGGCAGGGGTTGGAACTGGGTGGGCTTTAAGGTCCCTTCCAACCCACGTCATTCTGTGATTCTGTAATTCTGTGATTCGGGGAGTAGGAGGGTGTTTTAGATCAATTCAGAAAGGCTGACGTGAAGTGCACAGCTGCTGGTTCGAGTTAGGGGGGAGATGGGAAAGGGTATAGGTGGGGACAGACATCGTTGTGCCTGGTAGCTCTGTGTCTGATCCCCATTAGACACAACTAAACGGTACTCAGCCTCACAGCCCTCCTCCTTCTGCTCCCAGGAGTGTAGGTTTTAGCCAGCAGGTCTCTGGTTAACCCCTCCTCGCTGTTGTTTATTTCCTGCCACTCTGCAGACACACCACTGAGTGCTAAGTATGTGAACTCAAAGACGCTCCCTCTCCACCATACAGTCTTAATAGCGAACAGTCACAAGCTGGCTGTCTCCAGGCAGAATTATTTCTACCTAAGAAATACAGGCTTGGGGAGCATGCCCTTTCTCTCACCCTTTTCAGATTGCATTAAAAGCATCCACTTCAGGAAACTACAACTGTGTTTATTCGAGTGTTGAATTCAAAAGTAGTACCGGGATTCCTGCCACTGCACGCTTGAACCATGAAGCCCAGGTCAGTTCCATTTTTTCGTTTTCATGTACTGGCACAGCGCTGCAACGTTTCAAGCTTCCAGGTCTCTGTGGGAGCAATTCTTCTTTTAACATGCAGAAAACATCGTATTTGATTTTATAACCTTACCTCTTAGTTTTTATTTTTTTATTATTTTTTTACTTTTTTTTTTGTACTACTAAACCAAAGTTTCAGGGTGGCATGTCAGTAAACACAATGTGTTTCCAAACGATCGCACTGACAGGCTTGAAAACTAAACACTCTCTTTTAAACAGGCAGGAGCAGCTCCAGTTTTCCTGCCTGCCAGCCAGGCTGTCCGTGGACTGGAGGGGACAGCTGTGCCTAATCTGCCTTTCGCTCTGTAGCTGTGACTGCCAGCAATTGTGCTGTGTAACATGGTCTCAGGCTGTGGGAGGATAACCAGTTTCAATCACAGTGCACTGAGGCTGACTTTGTGACTCAAAGGCTGCTGACTCAATACCTCCTTCGTTTTGTCAGTGCATCAACCCCTGTTCTATCTTCCAGCCTTCTATGGCATTAGGGAAGTTGTGGGTTTGTCATATTGCTAGGTAGGAAGGTGCAGGGGTGGCCATTGATGGGTGTCACTCCTGCTGCCTGGAGTACTGTCTGAGGAGGCTGGTTTTGGTAGTTAAGCCTACACTACATCTCAGACTACAAATTTCACCCCAACTCAGTGTGCTTTTCTGAAATTTCACGTCTGTAGTCCTTCACTGCAAGATGGATTTGCACAGGGACAGTCAAAGGTAGCAGGATTTGTTCCCCGAATTGTTTGTTTCCCCCAGATATGTGTTGGATGACCATATCTGAAGGCACAAGTCTGTTAGTCTGCCTATGGGGAAGACATCTGGAGTCAGCAATGCTGTTTGCAGGGAAATTTGTTGATGTTTTACTGTGGTGCGAATGTGGATCTTGCTTCCCTTTAATTTCTGTCCCACGCTCCCCTGTGGTGTCAAGCTTTGATATTGCTAGGAGTGTTCTTAGAATAGGGTCCCTCTTGGTGGAAGTTATCCTGTTGTCATTTTTTCATGCTTCATACAGTGGGTGAAGGATAGTTTGGAGCAAGCCCAAACACGACCTTTTCATGACCAGGAAAGTAGCCCTAGATTTTAGACATTGTCCCCATCAGTCACAGAGCAGCCACCTGGAAAGAAAAATATAGTCTTCATCCCCAAGCCTTCTCCAACTCTCCTCTGGTTCATTGAGTTACACTGCTTAAATATTTTCCTTCTTTTCAACTTTTCTTTCTTTGTGTATTTTTTCCTCGTCTAATTGTTTTAGTTCAAGCCTACATCAGCCGAGTAGAATACAGTAAGGTAGTGCTCTGTGGTCTTTCCACAGCAGGAAAATTTGCATGAAAAGATAAATATCTTTTTTAGGTATTATATTTATAGAAGACAATGAAGAGATAAGTTTTGAGTGATTGAAAATTTTTTAACTGCACCATTAATGTTTAATTACCATTGGCAGCCAAGAAATGCCTTTCTGGATTAACCAGGCACTCTGCTTCAGGGATATGCATAGGTGGCAGAAAGTGATAAAGCTGGTGAAACCGCACCTCTGGGAACATGTAATGGGATCTTTCCTGTGATATGCAAATTATGCTGCCAAGTCGCTGTATAAACAATTCATGGAAGAAGTGGTGAGAGGTAGTTAAATAGCTGGATCGCGTATCAAAGATAAAATCCATCACTGGGAATGGAAAAATGCATTAAAAGAGTAGTTTTTCTTNNNAATGGAAAAAAGCATTAAAAAGGTTTTTTTTTTTTTTTTTTTTTTTTTTTTTTTTTTTTTTTTTTTTTTTTTTTTAATAATATTCTCTGCCCAAAGCATTTAGTTGCACTAAAGAGTAAATAGCAAGTGATTTATCACAGGTGTTACGGTTCAGAGTAAAGGAGTGCTTAGGAATCCAATGTGCATGTANTAACTGACAATACTTCACAAATGTTAAACTGGTTATTTTTCAGGCTACAGACATGCACTGCTTACTTTTGGGTGATAAATTCAATATCCAATCCTGTCATTTCTATTCCAAGCGTGAGCAATGATCTCAGGCAGCCCAGCAAAACATATTTCAGGGTCATATACAGTCGTAGATCAATGAGTGTGCAGAAACGCTAGCAGAAGATGAGCTCATGTCTTCAGTCTGGGTTTCCACTTTTGGTATTTTATACTGTACAAGGGCAGGATTCCAGCTAATCACACTCCTCCAACAAAACAAAGAGTGCTCTTTCACAAATAGCATCAGAACCCTCACTGATGTTGTGTCCAGCCATATCATTGTTTTTCCTCAGAGGTCCATCCATGTAGCAGCTCTCCCTCAGCTCTCTCCCCTACCTGCTGTTCATTTAGGATCCAATGTGGCTCAGCTGAAGCCAACTGAGAAACCTCTGATTGTCTTCAGTGGGAGTTGTACGATCATGCTCTAGAGTCCTAAGGGGCCAGCAGCAGAAAAATTTAAGAAGGCATCTGGGAGTTTTAAAGCATTGTGAGACAAGGAAAATATTTTTGGCCTGTGACTTTCTTTTGTTTTGCTATGCAACAGGAATGATACTCTAGATAGAGTTGTACAGTCATAATAAACAGACCTTGCATTCAGCAAATGCATCCAATTCTGTTCAGTGTTTAATCACCCACAAAAGCTGCCTCAGATGCTCTTCCACCAGGAACAATATCTCCTAATTAACTGTAATTAAGGTATATTATAACAACAGGGTGTGAAATTAGATGGATCTGTCTCTTGACATTTCAAATTTGGATTTTTTTTTTCTGCCAAGTCTCTTAATATGCTTCAATTAATGATAACAGAGGCCAGGCCATTCTCAGTGATGGATCTGCATGCATGAATCTTTGTGTGACTGAGATGAGATGGAATATGAATCTTTCCACCAATAAAACCTCCTTAGAAACATGCATGGTCTCCAGCTTAGACTAATTTACTGGCCTAGATGTTGATTACTGGGAAGTCAAGGGTAAACGCTTTATTGCTTTATCCTAGGAAGTGCAAGGACCGTGCAAGAGATGATAGAAAAACTTGTAACTTACCTGCAGGTCCTTCCAAAAATCTATAGTCACTTGTAATAGATTATGGCATCTCTTCACTCACTGAGAAACCATATGAATCTGTTTTATTCATGCGCTTATCAGGCAAATTTTTAGCATTTTTAAATGAGTCGCCCAAGGAAGGACTTCGATAAACGTCTTGAAAATTACTGCTTCTGCTCTGAGCTGTGGCAGACATCAGGACTTCACAAACTGGTAGTCTGTGTGTAGATCGCTTGAAAATGAAGACTTTTTAAACTGTTCCTGAGAAAAGGGAAATTGCCAACCTAAAGAGAGTTTCCTGACTGGGGCATTCCTGGGCACATAATTAAACTGCATATGCTGACCCCTGGTCACTAGCCAACAGCTGTCCTAAAGAAGAGTAACAGCATTGCATTTTGAACAATTCACAACTTTCTACCAAGGCATTTCTACCAAGGCTGAAATCTTGTTTGTACCCTGAAAAATGCACTAACACAGCAATGTGCTGCAGCTCCATCTGGTGACTCTTCCCGAACCTGGTGATGCTTTGCTGTGTGCCACTGATGCACTTTGCAATGTCACTTACCCATGGGACTTGGGGAGGAGTTCACCACTTCAGAGAGGAGCATAGACAGAACTGTGTTTCTGCACAGTTTAGCATGGTGTATAGATACCCGCCTGTAGTTATCTATTAGATGTCGTAGAGCGTATGCAATCAGAATTGTGTAAAAACAGTGAGAAAAAAATATGAAAACTGTATCTCCCATGCTATTTCACTGAGCAGCTCTGTTAAGATAAGGCTTTAATTTAAGTGCTCTACTATATCTGTGATTGCAGAATATAGTAATGTTCCTGGATGTTCCTGTTTTTTTTTTTTTTTTTTTNTTCTTTGGTGTTCCTGTTTTTTTTTTTTTTTTTTAATTTTCTATTTCTTTTTAGCTACCATTATTCTCTTTAACTGCTTAATGAAGTATTTGTATAGATTTATTTGAATTGTGTTCCCAAGCATCTTTGTTGCAAGTCAGATATCTGACTGAAAAATTGCATGATTGCAAACTTTCAGTTTTCTCTTAAGATACCAGTAAACAATTTCTATAAAGCCTCATATTTTATTTGCATCTTATGTGCCTGTACTTGCTTGATCACGCGCAGGAAATATGTTTGTGCACTGCTGCTATGCATGACTAAGAAAGGAGCTGTAGACAGAACAAGATGAGATACAGGCTGTAATTTACACCTGACAGAGTGTGAATTTCATTGCAAGTCATTTTAAAGGAAACTTTCCATTTTCTCTACATTTAGATAGACAGTGATTCCATAAGAAATTATCATAATCTTTTTTTGGTCGTTCTACTCTGCTTCGGTTTAATTTTTCCTTGGAAATAATATTCCTCAACCTAATACAATTCTGTGGTATCTGCAGGCACAGGTCATGGTCCTGTGATACTGGACATGCCCCATAAGCTGAAAACAGTCTGAGGGGGCAAATTTAATGAAGTATAGGGTAAAGAAAGTATCATCCCCCCCATTGCATGGGTGGGGCATCAAGGAACACTTTAAATTACTTTCCCAATGTGTATTGCAGAGCTATATGAGAAATAGAAATCTCCTGGATCCTCATCCAGTTGCTTTTCTGTTTCTAAAGGACAGAAGACCACTTATTTGCTTCATTTGAACTGTAATTTCCGGTTATTTTACAAGACATTTAGAGATAGAAGAGGTTTATTAGTCTCTCCTACTGAAAGAATTATTAGCAGGCAATTAAAAGAATAATAAATGGAACCCATTGAAACTGCTCTACTTGCTGTTTCTCTGAGCTTCAGGCAAGAAGTTACACAGAGGTCATTTCACCTGACCGCTTATATGTCAGAGGCCACTAATGTCGTCCAGGCACTCCTAAATTAAACCATGTATTTTAGACAGAAATACGCTGGTCTCTCTGTAAATTCAAAGGACTGGGTTCTGTTTCTGCATGCATCTTCTTTGCACCTCCCATTGTTTCACCTGGACAAGCAAGGGCAGTTCATACTGCTGTTGGTTTATTTTCCTGCATCATCACAATTCTTTTGATTGATGCCTTGCAGCTTAAAACAAAACAAAACACATTAGTGCGAATGGTGCTGAAAAGGCATGGACACTGCCCCTGGTGCCTCCTGTGTGCGATGAGGGCTTAGTGCTGCCGTAGGGAGGCTGTCAGGTGGTGGCCATCCAATCGTGCTGGGGGACCTGGGGAGCCTCTGTACCCTGGTGTCCTGTGGCTACGCTGGCTATGTCCTCTGCACTTTCAAGGGGTGAAGTCAAGACATGGTTGCAGGAGAGCACGGTATAGAAATTTGCTGGATGATAACAAGTCCAAAGCCATCAGTTACCATATTCATAGCTACAGGCCAAATGCTTTATTCATAATGTTGCAGTGAAAGTATTAACATTGCGTCTGTTTAAAAAGTAACTAGTAGGCTATTTGTGACCCTCATAACATACCTTAAGCAGTGCTCCGCTGGTTTACACTGGTTACATTCTGCTTTATGTTTTCCAGAGGGCTAATTTGCAATGATTTTTACTGCAGTAACAAATGCTATTTATGAATATAAGTAACTAATTTACCAAAGTTTCACACAGCAACTTCACAGCTTCTGCTTCACAATTAAAGGCTATGCAAACCTTTGGTCTTGTTGTTGACTTCGGGTTGTTCCTGATTGTATCTTGAAGTATGGAAATACTGTATTACGGTAAAGTAAATACATTATTTTTGTTATTGCTCGTTATTAGAAAATATTTGTACAGTGCAGTAAATTTACATTGTACTTTGCCAGTACATATAAAGGCAAATTCTCTGCCCTGAAGAGCTCATAATTCAAATAAGACAAGACAAACAAATGCATAAGACTTTGGAAAAGGGTGAGTTAAAGGATTATTAACAATATCAAAGGTGTGGAGAGAAGGGGATGCTGTCATCATCAGTGTTCCTAATTTTCTGTCACAGTAGCATCTTAAGTCTCTGAAGGGCTGAAAGCCTGGCTGTATGAAGTGCAGGAGCCTGGCAGGAGGGTAGCCTTGCCGATGCAGCTGTGAGCATCACAGGCTCACTGGCATCCCTGCCTAGGGTGTTCCTGGCTGAAGCCAGCATCAGCCCAATGACAGTGCAAGGAACGCCGGAGCTCTCACATGTTTTAGCCATGCCTGAGGGAAAATCTACATGATTTCCTGCTCTGAGGAATTACAACTGAAAATAGAGAAGGAGACAGCATTTTGGGGAAAGGGAGGTGGAGAGGGTGTTAGCCACTAAAGGTACAGCAGGATGAGCTGGTGGATGGGAGGGCTTTTGAGACGTCATATCCACCACAATCTGCAGCTGTAGCCCCACCTGCCCCCATCGCAGGCAGGCAGTTACTAGGGAGAAGCCCCAGCACAGTTTTTGTTGCCTTGTTGTAGCTGATGCACAGTCACTGCTGCTCTCCTTGTCTGAGCTCGTGCTAAATACGGGACCGCTCCCTCCGTGGAAGAGAAAGAAAGTGTCCAAATGTCTTGTGAGAGATAGCACATGGACAGAGTAAGTGATATTCCTGTTTGCAGCCCTGCAGTGACTTCTTCATGATCCCATAGACAGCTGTTCAGAAAAAGGGTAGAAAATTCCTGGCTCCTCTTCACAACATAATTCAGCCTCTGCTGCAAGCTAATGCGTATGAGTGAGCACAATGAGCCTGGATGCTTTTCTCCATCCTACAAAATGTGGAAAACTTTCTCAGTCCGCCTTATTCACTCACACCAAGCAAGCTGGGAGAAGCAAAAGGACAGAGGAAAACCCCTGTAGCTCTCATCATATTCTTTTCAAAGAAGGATTCTTTCTCTCCTCAAGAATGGCACAAAGGATAAGGAAAGCCATCTGTTGCCCAGTCAAGGCTGATGTCTGGAAATAGGGAGACCATGGCAGCTGAGTGGAATGTGTGATCTGCACTGGTTTTTAAGATGGGAACTGCAAGGAGCAAAGAAGTTAAGTGTCTGGAAAGGTAACAGGGCTGTGGAGGTAGGATTCAGTTGGAAGTGGGAAGAAAAGGGTGAGAATGAGGCAGATGTAGGGCAACAGTTGTAGGAAGTGTGTGTGAGTGGGCAGCTCCCGTTGTCAAACACTGATAGTCATATGTTGGCATATTCACTGGAGATGGGCAGGAAAAAATCAGAAAGAGAGCCATCTCTCTCAAAATACACATGTGTCTATATCTGGGGACATTCTCATGAGCTGCTGCATGCTGACTCATGCTTTCTGTTCTGAGGTTTGCTGTACTGGAGTTACCAGCCAGACAAAGGATGGGAGTGGGAGCCACGTCCCTTGGGACTGAGTGCTGCTTGACCCAGCTCCTCTTTTCCCATTGGTGTCTGACGAAGCAAACATCTATATCCAAAGCTAAAGCGTAGGTTTCTAGATGGAAAGGGAGATGCACATCTCCAAAGTGTGTTTCATTGCCTGGTAAGGTAGATGTCTGAAACAGGTCACCTGAAGTACCTGGTTCTCTCTGTTGGAATTGATGGTAGCAGGAAAGTTCAGATCTAGGTGTCTATGTTGGGTGAGATAAATCCCTCCCTCTTTTACTGAAACAGAACAGAATAACAGGCCGTACTGATTCTTGGTAGTGAAGAGACAGTTGGATGAGGGAATGGCCCATGACAGTCAGGCAAGAAATATGCCTTTGTTGTAAGGGGAAGCATGAAGACAATGGGTAGAAACAAACAAACAAAAATCTTCAACAACAATGAAAAAAAAATACAAAAAAGTACAAAAAAAAATTGTGAGGTAAATGGAGAAGAACAGGCAATAACTTTAGGAGGAATGGAAAGAATACAAGATAAATGAGATCAATGCACACACTACCAATTCGGAGCTTATAGATGGAAAAAAGATCCTGAGTGTGATGTGCTGAGTGGTGATGGCAGCTTTTGGAGAGAGGACAGATATAGCTTGATAGAAGAGACGCTGAGTTTTTCTTGTAAGCAGAATTTATCACCAGAAACCTTAAATTAAAACTAACAAAACAAGCCTAAACCTCTCTTCCAGTGTTTCACTTAGCAGCTGTCACTGAGAGAATATATGGTGGTCTTGCATAAAATTTTGATCGCTTCATTACCCTGTGAAAAAATGCTCTGCAGGTCACCCCAGGCACTTAAGCAAGGACATTTAGTAGTTACCTGTTGTCAAAATTTGGTCCAATGACAAAAGCATATTTTAAAAATATGAAAGTAATTTGATTGACAAGGATATTTTTTTTCCATTCAACTGCCTGAGAAGACAGGAGTTCAATTATATAGCCTGCGAAGGAAAAGAAAAATGATAATGAATGTGTTTTAGAAACTTCTAAAAAGTTTCTTAAAATAGACTTTCCATACATAATGTTGCCATGTGAAACTCAACTGCCTCCTGGTCTTCTGGGGTTTAGAAAGGAGTGCCTTTTCATTTGGAAATTTGGTTTTGAGACTCCCCTGCCACTGTCAGGGCTTCCCCATAAAACTGCATGTTTTCAGGAGGCGGCATGGGAGTGTTTTCGCTTTAGGTTAGCCAGGAAGCTAATGTACTCTTTCTGGAACTGTGTCCCAGCTTGCTTTGGTCTTTTTTTTTTTTTTTGTGTGTGTGTGTGTACTTCTTTTTTAGAACAACCTTCTGTATTACAGCTGCCTGAAGTCGCTCTAGCAAATGCAAGGTAAGGTGCACTGCATGGCAGAATGGAAGAAGGTGTGTGGTGTATGGTGCATTTGTGGAGGTGTTCTCTCAAGCCCAAAGAGAGAAGAAATAGCACGTATAGTACACATGTAATGACTGCCCTGGGTGTTGTATGGCATCAAGGAGGCATTCCAGCACCTCTCATGGGAGCATTTCAGTACTCAGCCTTCCTGTGAAGTTGCTAATGTTTGTTTTCTCACAACATGCTTTGGGTGCCTTCTCTTAGGTCTAAAATGCAGTGGTGTGGGATGTCCCATTCCTAAAATGGCTGGTTGGTTTTAGTAGAAAAGAGCATGAAACAAGGACTAATCTTAAACTATTGCTGTAAGTAATTGAAAGATTTTATTTGCCACATATAAATTCTTAAAATGCAGAAATATTAAGGAAGGGTTGATTTAAGAGACCACTGGCCCCTTAAATGGGAAGCAAGTGATTCACAATTTCAAGTCATCTTGACAGAGTGAAAAATGGAGACACAATCACCAATTCACAATGGCATTTTGTGTTCAGATAATAATCAGACCTGTTTTTATCATGGCTACGCTGCATTGCAAGCTGGCAAAGTTGCATTCTTTTTTTTTCTTCCACATGATTTTGATACTGCATATGCTTTTTTTTTTTTTTAATCACTAAGTTGGACTTCTATAATGCTTTGCTTAATGTGCCTCCAGATTCTGTTAGTTATAGACTTCAGCATATTCAGACTGCAGCTGCTGAAGTACATACAAAAGAAAAAGCACATTTGTAACCTGTTAAGACTTTGCTCTATGATGCCAGTGATGACTGGGATTTAGCATGAAATATTACTGGGTGACCTTTCGTGGAGTGTTGCAAGAGCACACCTGTTTGTCTGGAAGACTTTTGTTTTATTTTTTCTCACAGTGTTCTGCTTTCCAAGGGAAATCTGGCCTTTGTGTGTTCTATGTATTATCTTCAAAATGGGCCAGGGCAGAGGATTTAGTAATGCAGCATCTTGACTGAGGTGTTCCTCCAGAAAATGCTTTGTGCAAATTGGCTTTGTTAAATTTAAAAGGAAACTGTAAATATATATTATGATTTTCTCTAAGTTGTCTTAGTCCTATTGGTATGGCCATGATTTACTTGTTAACTTTTTTTTT
>VXAV01013312.1:387334-402501 GCA_013399715.1 Alectura lathami | reverse complement strand
GTGAAATTTGGTGGAGAGGATCCTTTGTAAATATCTAACAACATACATATTTGGTGTACATATTGAAAAGTGAAATCTCTTAACGTAACGGAATGCATTTATGAGTTTATAAGGTGACAATATTGCTTTAAAATGGCACAGTGTAGAATGAGCATAGGTGTTACAGTTCATTCACAGTACAAAAAAATCAGAAGAATTATGTAAGTGAACACATAACCAGAGCTCCCATTTAGGCACGGAGCTAGGACCCTGCTTATCGTCACTGGCTTGTGTCTAATAAAGCTGTTCTGTTAAGGAAAGTGCCAATTCCTGCAAAATCAATCTTTGCTTTCAGCGGACTCGTGTAAGAGGGAGATTGACAGACAAAGCCCAGGAAAGTAACTGGCCTCTCTCCAGTAGAGCTGCAGAAGGCTCAAGAATACATTAGATACCTAAGTTAGGATTGCATACCAGAAAATAAGACATTTTCCAAAATGCTTTGGTACCTCATGTATTTTATTTACTGAATTTGTAAACTTTTTTTTTTTTTTTCCACAAAATGTTGCTTTGTTGCTTGAAGACTGTTTTTCCTTCAATTCTTTTTGAAGTTCAGAATTCAAGTGACGTTTTTTTAGCTGTTAATGTTCCACTAACCATACAAAAATGTAAGTCAATAACTCTTCTTCATACACTGCATATGCAACATTATGGGTAAAAGCCATCTTGAGAGATGTTCTTTCTTTTCACATGCTCCAGCCAGGATGGCCATGGTAAAAACAAGTCATGTTCATTGTTACTACCCACAGCTTTCTTCGTCATCCAGAGACAGTCAGGAAGACATAGATAGTGATTCTCATCAAATCCTTGTCTACCTCTTCTTTCTTTTACTACTTTCTTTATTGGGAGTCCTGTCAGCATCTGTAGAAATAAAAGCACTGGGAAGACCCAGTACAAGACACCTGATGTATTTTAGAAAACAGCAGGAGCTAGCCTGGTAAATGACCTGTGCTCTTGTAGGTCAGGTAGAGTGTGACCAACCTTATGACCCCTGTCCTATGAATCACGGTGAGCAGTAACACGTGCCATTCTTGTAAGAACTAAAAAACTCTTCTAGTTGTAACAAGATACCACATTGCTGCTGTCCACCTGTGTTGTCTTGAGAATTGGCACCAGTATCATTTAATTGGTGCAACTTGCAACTTGCAGTCCCAGGTTTCAAAAGCTTGATGGCATCAGTCTTCTCCTTGAAGGATTTAGTGGTCACTAAAATGAGAGAGAGGTGAAATGCCTCAAGGTCACTGAGCAGGTCGGTGTCAGAGCCAGCCACAGAACCTCCTCTACACTCTCTAGGGCTGGCCGCTGACCGAGCACTCCATGGAGCCTCGTTAGTGTGGTGCATTTAATCAGCTTCACTCTGTGTCGTAATTCATTGTCTGTGGTGTTATGGATATCTAAAGGGTAGGATTTTAACTTAGCAATCTGCTATGTTATTGAATTAGTTTTATGTTGTGTTAATTTCTTTGTCTCACGGCATTCATTGCCTGTGATAATTGATGCACGATATATAACCGACTTCTGTATCCATTTGGGTAACTGCATTTAATTGCCTGGTATAAAATATGCGTACTAAATGCAATCTGCTATGACTGCTATGACGGAGAAGTGCTCATTGGTATGGACTTGAGAGTGCTTTATCTTCCTGACAACCTGTCTGAGGAAAGTCTAACTGTCTCACACAATCCACAATGCAAGGATTGGTACTTGCGTTGTGTCTGCAAAAAGAGAGGCCACAAAAAATGTCCCGGGGAATCGGTTTATAGTGTTTGGTGTTAGAAATTTGTTAATGAGAAGCTCTCAGGAAGTTCATATTAATACCTCTGCCACTCCAAGCCTCAAGAACCATCAGAACCCAGAAGACTACAAATTTTCTTGTGTAAATGAGGATTATGGCTTTATTTGCTTTTCAAGTTGCTCCCTGGAGTAAAACTACTCCCCCACACATGTGTTTATGAACATAGATTTCTTTTACATATATCTTCAGGTCATTAATGTCCAGAGGAATACTAATGATTTATGGATCAGGAGGGCTATCTAAAGGTATGATGTCAGGGAGATGGTGTTGATTAATACCTGCTTGATTAGTACCTTACACAGGATGGCTGCATAAACATGCACTCCCTTGCTTGTTTAACCACTGTCACAATGATTCCTTTTATTTTTAAAAAAGCAGGAATCTTTACTAGCAGATATATTTCTTAGCATGTACATCACTCTCTCTTTATATGACCTGGAGTGTTGGTTTATTTGTTTCTGTGGCTTGTTTTATTTCCAGTGTCTTGAAGAATATAATAGTGCAGAATCAGAACTATACAAAGAAATGCTGAAATGTGCCCAAGGCTGATTTTATTTTAAACATTAATGAAACCTCCCCCATTAGAATTTCCAAGTTTCTTGACAAAAGCTAAATATTGAGCCTAAATTAGGTGTAGAGATCCTGTAAGGTTATTTTAGCCATATTATGTTGCTCTCTGTTTATGTAATCTGTGAATTGTTGGTAGAAGGGAACTTCACAATTAGTATTTTCCTTTTTAAGAGAGCTAGTTCCCACAGTCTGCGTCCTTCAGGAGGTAACATTAGTTCTGCCTACAGCTTTCTGCAAATTATTCAGTGTTCATAGGTCCGTTTATACTTGTTATTCAGCTCTCTTCCACTAACAAAATAGCCTGCAGCAGTTCTTGGTTAGATAGGACTAATTCTACTTTAGGTTCCTCGTGTGCTCTTAGTGTTTTTTCCCCTGGTTCAGCCTGCACTGCATTCAGATCCTGCTGATCAAGCAGCAGCCTTGATGGCCAGGGAGAAAGCAACGATGCCCAGAGCCAGTGTGGGCTATGAGACTGTGTTTTGAGCAAAGACTAGGCAGAGCTGGTGTCATAATACAACAGGGGATTCACAAATAATCATGTATTCATGGTGTTATTTTCCTTGTCCTCTGTGAGGACTTTAACAAATACTTGTGGCTAATTCATGCAACTATACCAAAATTTGGAATGGGTGGACAACTTGGTAGAAGGCAAATGCAAAAGAAGTCACTTACTAGTTCTCAATAGGCTAAGGTGTGTTTGTCTAGCCCAGAGTCTGGTTCTTTACAGACCAGTTCCCATTTCTGTCAGAGCAAATACAGTTTCCGTTTGGATTTGGGGAAAGAAGTGTGAACTTTGGCAACAGACTTCGTTATGTCTGTTGGGGTATATATTACACATTTTTTGCTCCTTTTCCCAATAATCCATGCCTATCTGAGACGTCTTTGCAGGTCATCTTCAGAAACCATGGGGCAGCTGTCCCTCCCCAGCAGTCAGGGGGACCCACTGGGGACAAGCAACTAGCCCACAGCAAGTTATGGAAGTATTTAATCACTGTGTCATCACAGTTTTGAGATGCTCCTTCCAGTATCAAGGCAACAAGGCTCCTGGTCACAGGAGAAAGGCAATGGGGCACCCAGGGCCATGCCAGAGGCAAGCTCTGATCCACGGGCTGCCGATGAACCAACCTCAGCTGGGCTGTTCAGCGTGTCTTCGTGGATCAGGACTGATTTGGGAATGGTTCATAGAGAGGAAGGGGGATGTACTGTATGAGAAATATCTTATTGACAAACAATAATTCAGCCAGCTCTAACCTTGAAACAGATTTTTGTGGTCAAAAGTTTATAGCCTGAGTGGAAAGAGCTAAGTATGAATTTAAGGAGCTGAACAAGAGACTCCCAGTTTTTAAAACTGGACATAAATCTCGAGTGGCTTGCCAAGTTTAGCATAAGTTAATCACATTCCCTGCAGAGGACTCCAATGCTTTTTTGGTGTTTATAGATGTTATTTAGCAGCTAATTTTATAGTAAAATTATTTTATGTTTTGTATAATGAATAGTGGAGATCACATAGGAATTGGAATTGTAAATACAAATATTAAGAGTTGGTAAATATTGACTTTTAAATAGATGCACTGTAGATTTGAACAAAACGGTTTTTAGCCCATGCTGGTTATTTGAAAATTACAGCATACCAAAAAAAAAAATATAAAAATGTACAGCATTTTCTGATCCTGACTCTTTCTTCGTTTTTACAGCTATTAATGTGGTCATGTCCCTGTGAAGTGTCAGGAAACTATAATATAAAACTTTCTATCTTGTACTTTGTGCACATCATTTGAAAAAAGAAAAGTGTGGGAGGTGCTCAGCTAAAATACAGCATAATCACTTTAATTGTTTCTTTTCTAAAGATGAATTCTTAGGTTTAGTATATTGAAAACCCCATAATTAAGATCTTTCAAGTACTTTCTAAAAAAGGCAGCACAAGTGTCTTAAGGCTGAGCAAGAGTCACCTGCCTGCCATTAATGAGCCCCCCTAAAACTTGGTCAGAGGTTGGGCTATCTCCTCATTAGTGCCAAAAGCTGTAGATCAAACGCCTTAGGCTTCTGGACAGCCAGAAAAACAACGCAACCCCAGTATTGCCTACAGTTACATGATGTAGCTAATGCACAAAGAACTGGCGTAGGTATATGTCTGAGTTCATCTCAGCCTCCCTGTTTTCTCCCTCTGCTGAGTGCTGTCAGCTCACACCTTTTGGTCACACCTCATCCTCTCTTCAGCCTCTTTTACAATCAGCAATGCACTGACACAGTGCGCTTCACAAACAACAGCAACAGCAAAAAGTTACTGTCATATAAAATTCATGGCCTGACAGATACCTGATGAAAGCGGTGCATTTCATTTGGGAGCAGATTCTCTACCTTCACTTCGAACTGCCTAACCTATGTGAGGCAAAGATACAGTGCTAGTTAAGGAGCCAGCATCACCCTCAGCTCTGTTAGGTTTTCCTACATTTCCACATCTCTGCATGCTCTGTTCAGAAAGTCAGTGCAGGGTATTTTTTTTTTTTTTTGTCTTTCCATTTCATAACAGGTGACTATTTCCTCAAAACTTGCAACATCAGTTAATTGTTAACAGTTTAAAAAAAAATCATATTCATCCCATAAAATACATTCTTTCATCTGATGCCTTCATGCTGGGGAGGCTGTGTAGCTACTGATAAGACCTAATTTGTGAAGGGCTTTTCAGTCGGAGGCGCACGGTCTGGCAGGCTCCTGCATGGCAAGGTTTGCTTAGCGGGGGAGGATGAGTGTTTGCTGAAACTCCTCACTGAAAGGCATGCAGAGAGCCTGGGGCCGGCAGCCCAGTGCCAGAGGGCAGAAGCATCACTGGAGTGGCTTCTCAGGGTGGTTTGTTGTTCTGCAACCATATTCTGGCTGGCACTTGGTAGCTGATTTTCTCTTTTCTCTTTAAGAGCCTAATGATCTGTGTGTGGGCCCTGCATTTGGTGACATCCCATCTCAAGATGCTGCTAATACAGTAGCTAATTATTCCTAGCCTAAGAAGTCTAACAGGAGCAAAACTGGTGAAAAAGCAATGGCTGCTGGTAAGTATCTTAGGTCTGCACAGGTTGTAAGGAAATAGCTGGAAGGAGCTGATTTCAGCTGTGATGGAGGAGGTGCACCGATGTGCAATCACACCTTGTGTTTATGAGTTCAGCATCAGGAGGGTGCCATCCCTTAGCTATCTGACCCTCTCTTACTTCTCCAACCCAGGAAACCATACCTAGGCACAGTTTATTTTGACCATATTAATGACTATTGTCTTTTTTTTTTTTTTTTTTTCCAGAACAAAACTTGATGTTTCCCATACTGAATCAATTGTCTTTGACCTAAAAAAGTTAGGGGCTAACATATTCTTAAATCCTCTATGAAAAACTGCATGTCATGGAAAACACGTTTTTCTTTGGGATGTGTTTGGTTCCCACAACTTTCTGACAGTTTGTCACAGATTATATACAGTTCATTATATCAGAGGACTACAGAATGATTCATTCAGGTTAGAAGGCATCTCAGGAAGTCTCCAGTCCAACCTCCTACGCAAAGCAGGGCCAGCCATGGGGTCCAACCAGTTGCTCAGGGCTTTGTCAAGTTGAGTCCTGAAAGCCACAAGTTGCATGACAGTCCTTACGATGAAAAAGTTTTCCATAGAATCAGCTTGGACTGCTCGTGTTTCATTTTATGTCTGTTGAGTGTTTCCAATGTCTGTATGATTTTGAAGGTTCTGGTTAAAAATGCTGGCATGTTAACTTTTCTACTTATAATCTTTTTCTTCTCCTGCAGCAGCTGATGGTTTGGGAAGTATAGCTATAGATACTACACAACTGAACATGTCAGTCACTGATCCAACAGCTTGGGCCACAGCTATGAATAACCTGGGGATGGTTCCAGTGGGACTAGCTGGACAACAGCTTGTGACAGGTAAGATTTCCATGTTAAAGAGGTTTGTTGTACCAGTCCATGGATTCTTGCATCCTTTGAAAATATCTGGAATGTTTTCTGAGGGTATATTTACTTTTCATATTATGAAAATACAATCTATGGTTACTATTGCATACTGTGTAGTAGTCTCTGTCTACTGTGTAGTAGGTGTATAATCCATATCATATTTTAACCTTGTAGAAAAGCCAAAACTCTTTGGCAAAATAAGGTATTGATCCTCATGCTGCATCAAGACAGGGGGCCAGGTCACATAAGATCTGTTTCTCCGTTCAAGCAGGATGTCTTGATGTTGTGCCAGGGAACACTGTTGGCTGGGACCTCCTGACTGGAGAAAGATTTTGAAGTTCCGTTAATTGGGCAGAAAATCACATAGCCCATTCTGTTCATATGCTCAGTTAATATTAGTAAATGTAAGCTTTCCCATCAGGTGTGCACTTATTTACTTTCTGCCTGACCCCATAAATTGAATTTAAAGAGGTTGTTCATGTTTGATTTTATTATTTCACTTGTAGTTTGGGAGAGGATTGCAGGGAATCAACTCATCCTAACATCATTAAAAATAGTGTTTTGAAACCAGCAGTGTTCCACAGACACATCCAGGCATCACCAGACTTCATTGCCAGCAGTAGAGGCCTAATTAGGTGGGATTAATTAAACTTCATCGTTCCTGTGAGGTTGAGAAGATTATTTTTATGTGGGTGAATGCCTCATAGATACAAGCCACAAGCCAGACATATGACAGATCTCCTCTGGAAACTGCATCTTTAGCTTAGGAAGAGCAGTGCAACATCTGGATCAGAGCAGCCTCTTGTCATGTCCGCGCCAGTCCATGTAGACATGGATGTGGTAAGCTGGTCATGATGTAAATCACTCTTTCTGCCTCACCAGGGATGCGTGGTGTTTAATTTTGTCCAAATATGTCCTCTTCTGGAACTGGGAACTGACTGGAGCTGTGCCAATTCACAGCCGATGGTCTGTCTCTGAATTACCCATTGTACAGGCGGATAAACTGAGCTGAACGAAAGCTGATTTATAATGAGTCAGCCTCAAGCCGGTGGAGGCCATCAACTGATTCTTTAACCCCATACTCCTGATAAAAGGCAACAAGAAGAGCTGTCAGCATCTGCCTCTGGTGCTGCACCAGTCCTGTGCCCTACAGAGAGGAGTGGTGGGCCCCCAACCCAGTGCTGGCCAGGGCTGGGCCCTACAGCCTGCAGCCCAACTCGACAGCCTGGTGTTGGTGGGAACACAGAAGAGTGCATCACCAGAAGGCCCTCTGCCAGCATCACCAAGGACTTGAGGAGCCCTGGTGTGCCTCCACCACAGGCTTGTGGAGGAATGACTTTTCATGTTATCTGCTGGGGCTTTGCCTGTAGACGCTGAGGTTGTTTGTGGAGACTCGAGATGAAGGGAGAAATCCCACCAGATCAGGGCAGGACCTAATAAACCCACTGCCCTTATGAACGGATTTCACCGTTCAGTGTTGACATTCTGCATGGGTGCTGCATGCAACCTGAATGCAATTACCTAGAAATGCCCAGATGTCAAAATCAGCTTCTCTATGTTGATTTACAAGCATCTCAGTTGCATATCCCATGGAGGTTTGCCCACCTTTTTGTTTTCCCTTCTTTCTCTGTCTCCCCAGTTTTGGTGTAAGTTGTGTCCTCAGGTGCGCTATACAATCCCTCCAAGGCAGCCTTGTCTCCTGTGCAGTGCTTGTCCTCACAAGGGAGGATCTCATGGATTTTATTTCATTGCCAGTTCCCTACTGTAATTTCCATAATTATGTGAATCACGTATTGTAAGAGTGTTGTACAGGTCAGTTAGTATTTGTTCAGCATTTTGAATGTATGAAAGGTGCCATAAGTAATAAATATTAATTACTGAAGTGCTGCTTGCTTTCTCTACGGGTGCAGAATGTCTTCTTTTCTTTCCCTTATGTTTCCTTTCCTTTCTTTGAGACTCTTATTTTTCAAGGTAAATAAGTGCTTTGACACTTCATTATATTTCCTTATGATTCATAAGTTTTTGAGAACTTTTCATCATGGCACATCCATAATTTTCACCACAATTTACCATGAAAAGACTTCTAGAAGCATTTGCCACCATATATTTATGAAGATATTTACTGTATCCACATTCAGCAACAGTTTCCAAAACCATGTTAGATATCTAACTAGTCCTTAGCCCTTTCTGACTTTTTTTTGTTGTTGTTGTTATTAATGCTAGCAATGAAATAATCTCCCTCAGCAGTCACATATTGCTTTTTTTTTGCTGTCATCTATGACATTTCTTGGAGATGAAAATGAAACATCCATGTCCCAGCACTAACTTTTTGTCTGCCTTTAAAATAAATATTTTTATTCTATTATTTTATTTTCCTGCCTTGGAGACAGCTAGGAAAGCCATAAGGAGTACAAAATGATCGTGGAGAGAGTGTGATCTTCCCTGTGCATGCCTTTATAACCTTCTGTAGTCTGAAATTCAGTGTGTTGTACTCATCTATACCCTGACATATCTCTTAGTTCTATTATTTTTCCATTTCTAAAGCACTTATTCAGTCACAGCCCTTCATCCTCCAAACCTACTGGCTCCTAATCCCTAACTGGCAGGGCATTTTTCCTCCCTTAGGTATGGAGGTCATGTGATCTACTAAGTCTGTTTACGTCTTTTTGCTGGTTTGTATTTTTTTTTCCACTGATGGTAACTTTGCTGCTGTGAAACATGCTGGGATGCCTGCCGTGTAACAGAGGTATGCTACCCTCTTTGCAAGCTGTGAAGCTCTTGTCTAGCCTAAGAATTTGTTAAAATGACTATTAAAATTTCTGCAACATCTGGCCAATACTCTTCTCGCAATCTGGGATGTAGGCTGTCTGGGCTGGGTAACTAATCAGTTTTAAGCACTGCTAACCTTTTAATATCAGTTTAGATGATATCTGTACTATATTTAATTCCTTATCTCCCAGTACTGCAAAATTGGATTTTTGGTCTGAGCAAATGTCAGACCGTTTCATTTGTAAAGAGTGATTCTTGTTAATAGGTGTGTAATATCTCTTCTGTTTCTACACATGTTCTGCTTACACTTCTTGTTTTCCAGAATGTTCATCTTCCATAATATTTAGCCACTGTATTACATACACACTAATATGTGCATTTATATACTATATGTACATAATTCATACAATAAACTGTAGTTTAATAATGCATTAGTTGAAGTGTTAAAGACTGATGTGGAATAGTCTTAACTGAAAAGTGCTTTCATTCTAAACCTCCTCTTCCATCAGGGTATAATTTTTTCCCAAAAATTATCTCTTGGACTGAAATTTCTTGGTCTCAGCCCAGAGGTAAGAATTTTCTGGAAAGGTTGGAGAAAATCTGTTAAACTGCTTTTGAATTATCCAGGCCTTAAGATTGCAGTTTTCTATGCTTTGAGACTTTGTCCAGGTAAGAGGGGAAGTATAGTTTGTACTCCACATTTTTGAAATCTGAATCTTCCTTGTGCACTCAGCAGCTCTGATTCAAGCACAACGTTCTACTATGTTTAAGTCTACTGTTCTGTTACAGTTTAGGCATAGCAGAAAACCTTAGTGACCTCTGGCTAACTGAGAAAGTTTTGTTTTGCTTTTACATCAGAACTTTTTAAAGGCAATTTTGGCATTGCTGAATTTAGTGTCCTTATGCTCTCTTTTGTTTCAGTGTGTGGCATGAGGTCACCTGTATTCTAAAGGATGACATCCTGCCAGAAAAATGATTTACTTGTCCAGTTCAGTTTGGTTCTCCTTACACTAATGAGCCATTACCCTTAAAAACATGAAGCAATTTTGAGATCCTTTCCTCCAGAATGACTTAAGTGACTTAAACATTTGCTAGTCAAAGGTTCTATAGATTAAAAAGCTCACCAGTACAAATGGATGGTATATAAGTGATAATTCTCCTAGACTTGCTTAAGATCATACTCTGTGCTGCTTATTTGTACTCCTGCAGAAAAATGAACAAACAAACAAACAAAAAAACACCTTTGCAGACATCCAAGATGAAAGTTATGCGTCTGCCTATAGGTCAACAGTATGCCTGAAAACTGATGCCTTGTACTTATTTGTGGGATAATTATTAAGGCAAGTTCATCCATGTGAGTCAAGCCAACATGCTTCAGCCTGAGGTTATTAAATTTTCAATGGCCTCCGGTACTGTTTGGCTGATGTTAGCCTGACCACTTTTACAAATTACTAGTGAAATCAGAGACTAGCAAGCTTCAAAGCCTGAAGTCTCACTTACCAAAAAGTAAAGGAAAGCTGTACACCATTTTTTTGGCCTCGGGCACATGGTTTTTAGACATTGGAGGTTGTGAAATTTTAGACACTTACATCGACGTTTCTGTTTTTCCATTTGTCTTTTCTTTCCCCCCACACTTGTCTTTTGACCTGATTTCAGTGGAACATAGGAACTGTCAGCTTCAATCAGATCACCTTGTTCAGGATTGTGCTTTTGACAGTGTTGAGTATTAGATACTTCACAGGGAGATGTAAAAGGCAAGTCAGCACTGAAGTGCTTCTCCCTCCAGTGGGCTCTTGTCTTGATCATAACTACATGGAGCAGGTTTCCCCAAACTAGATGTATTTCCAAATCGAGTCATAACTCAGCAAAACTTCACGTACTGAAGCAGTGCCTGTGATAAGTGTTTGCAATCCTGAAACTGCAACCCCAGAACTATTTTTCGATAACAGAAAATAATTGGGAAATATCAGTCTGGAGACTCGTAAATCCGAAAACATGAGGTTAAATATCCTTCCCATAATATTATTAGTTCAAGACATCGAAGTCTTTGGAAACATAATATTCAGACTGTCTCTTTCTTGAAAATTAAGATTGCAACTAAAGATGAACACTATATCCAGATTACAATCAGTCCCAAGCAGTTTTCCATGTGTTAGATACATCAGAGGGAGTACTAGCATGATTTCCTTCTTCTACCCACTCCAGTGGCTCAGAGGTCACTGATTCCCATACAGAGAAGAGGAAAATACTCAAGGATTATTTGAGAAAAATAAAGGGTGATCTGAGGCTTAAGAATTCCTTCAGCAGTCTGCCTCAGCTATGGAAAAGTCCATCAAGATTCACTGGCTTTCTACCATAAAATAGCTGAGGCATGCTCAGTGAATTATTGTCTACCACAGATCATCATATTCTGACTAAATTGTAAACACATCCCTCATTGTTCTGGTTTGGTGCTATTTTTGTGACGTTAATGAAACACAATCAAATCTTGTAGGAAATCAAGGTATATTTGATTATATTCAGCAGTTGCCTGAAGAGAGGCTGTACAGTAAACAATGCCAAAGAGTTTAAGGATTCAGCTGGCCAGAAGATTCTGCCAGATCTTGTGCGTATTCTTCTTATGCAGCATCTCCACTACTGAAGGATTGGAGGCACTGATATACATCTGGGCAGTCTCTTTTTATTTTACGTGTGCAATCCCATTACACAATAAAGCTTCCTTTTTCCACACATAATTGCGAAGCCTCTAAATGAATGTGCCAATAAGCAGCTAACTTGAATCTTCCAGGACATGCCTAACAAAATACAGTCTCCTTTTCTGTAATGAATATTGAGTTCCTATTTATTGATTACAGGATCAGCTATGAAAGTTTTTAAGTAATCCACTTCCACTATAACCTGAAGATAGTACTTTTTTTAGGGAAAAAATCTTGAGCATCTATTATTGTTGAATAAAGTTTAGT
The DNA here is from genome assembly GCA_013399715.1 of Alectura lathami. NCBI lineage: Eukaryota > Metazoa > Chordata > Aves > Galliformes > Megapodiidae > Alectura > Alectura lathami. The sequence goes on along the minus strand of VXAV01013312.1, from coordinate 390,423 downwards.
ACACTCCAGATTTAAGCTTTTAAGCAGTCAGCAGCTGGTGAAGGCACTCCGCTCCCTTCACTCTTTTCTCCTGCCCCTGTAAGCTGAAGACCACAACTAGCTGCTAAAAAGATGCAGCAGCCTAGTGGCATGGTAGTGTGCAATATACTTTCCCTTGCTTTGAATGCTGCATTGGTTTGACATTGTTAGTGAAAGAAGAAATGAGGTCTTCACATGTCTTCAAAGTGTTCCATAGGTTTTGCAAACCCCTTGAGGTTACAAGATCTTCAGAAGATATCTTTTTCAGATATAATGGCTTCCAAACATGTCTTATGCATTTTATTTCATTGATAAGCAAGCCTATAGAGCAAGGGAAATGTAATCAGGCATACTCTGAAGAAAACCATGTATATTTTGTAACTATATTCTTATTTCTTCCTATACTTGAATTTTGTAGTCTTCACTACAGAGACATTGCATTTCAATGAAAAGGGAAATGATATACTGTTTGAATTATCTGCATTAGCAATCAGAATAATTAAAGAGGCATGAAACATACTGTAAAGAATTAGAGTAGAGCCTGTACCCAGATAAAATTATGTATTTCTGTTGTCAAGACATGGGATAGCACCAAGAGTGAAAGAGAATAGGTACTGTGGGAATCCCAACATGCAGATCTACTGGGAACATCTCTAAAGAAATGTTATGTATTAGTGCAACAGGTAGGTTTTGTTTTTTCGTTGACCTGAAAAGTGCCTGCAGAGTTAATCACACCTTCTGTCATGTGAGTGTTCCTCAAGGAGACTTCACACTAGGGGACATTCAAGTGCTAGGAACAAACACAGTCAGGTTGCAAAAGAAAAAGGAGAGAGAGATTCGATGTCCAAAGGAAATTTGGCAGAAACTCTTAAGTGCCTTTGACACACTGTTCAGGGTTAAGTGTGCCTCTTAGGTCATTCAAGTGCCTACTCTGTATTAGATCTTAATTGAGGCCAAGGATGAAGGTGATGATTAAAATCTTCTTCAAGCTGAAAGATAAATAGTGCTTTTTTAAAATCATCTGAGGAGCAGACTGCCCTAAATAAAGACTCAGGTCGAGGTGAGCAGGTGCCCATAAAGGTATATGCTAAGTGCAAAGCTTGTGCTGCATGTGAGGTGATGGTTGGTTTCTTTTTGTTTTGTTTTGTTTTTGTTTTTGCCATTNTTTTGGTTTTTTTTTGTTTTTTTTTTTGAGGGAGGGGTTATGGCATTTGTTGCTATACTTTCTATTCTTTTGTCCTTAGCCAGTTAACAGTTCAGATTACTATTTGGTGTAACTCCTATTAAGTGTCTCAAAATCCCAGAATACATTCATGATGCATGCTATATTGCTTGGATAATTTGTTTTCTTTTAATCACTGGCTGTTGTTAATTGTTATTTTTTGTAACCACCAAAAATATGTTCTCCCTATTTTTATTCTAAGTTCCAGTGAAGTAACTTAGAAATATTTCATTTCTGTAAAAGTTTTCTCCATCTTTTTTCTGACTTTGAAAAGCCTCCATTCCCACTGTTTTCCAAGTGTTTATTTATTCTAGGCAAAAATACCCATGAGTAATTATGAGCATCCCAAAGCATAAAGTAAGCCAGGAGGCTGTTGGGAACCATTTGCTGTTGACTGTTCACTTCTGCTGGAGCACAGCTTGTTTACAGCACTTCCCCTTCACACATCACACCCTATCCAAGGACAATGTGGGGCGTCCAGCATAACCTCTGTGTGATACACAGTTTGCTCACAGGAAAAGTGAGATTTTGTAGATGGAAATCAGCAGAAAGAGTAAAACTGACCTTTTTAACTAGTCAAAGACGAAGTATGAATGCTAAATTGTATATTTACGTGGAAAACAAGGCTTGCTAATGGCAGAATGTTGGACGGTGGCTTGCTAAGCTCAGTGGCAAGATGAAGGTGATGCTACCTGAAGCCCCGAAGCCATGACTGTGAACAGCTTGTGTGGATGGTCTGTAGGAGACAGCACAGCTGTCCCAACACTTAGTACATGCAGAGTACTCTCGGGAGAGATCAGGATGGCACAGTTAGGGGAGTATCAGAGCAAGACTTCCTTGGGAGGACAGGACTTGAGTATGAATGAACTCACCCCAAATCAAGGGTCATAACATTGGTTGTGCTTCCTTACTCAGGCTTGCTCTTTGTCTGCATAGGCTAGGTTGGTGCTTAGAGCTTGGTCCCAGGGTAGCAAGCAGGAGGGGCTTGGGGAACATGGTTTTCTTTCCTTTCTGCCATCTGTCCTTCAAATGCTCTTTGCTTTGGGAAGAGCAAAAGAATTAGGTCTCACAAACCACATAAACATGCACATCCACGTCGCTGCTGGAGTCTGTCTGGGAAATACCAGCAGAGGCCATCAGCATGGAGAAATGTCTTTTGATAGTCCGAGTTGAAGAAGCCAGTTAGGCTTCAGTGAGCCTAACCCCTGAGCATGTGAGGGATCTTGTAACATAATACTTCGCTAATGTTGGCTTGGTTCAGATAAACAGTGGATTTACTGCACCTTCCCATGCTCCAGTGGTGACAAATGATGTGCGTGACATCACCAGCACTGAGTAATGCCTCTGTAATGGGAAGCAGCTGGTTACCAGAGTGATTCTGTTAGTGGATGTGGAGGTGAAAGATAATTAAACTTAACACAAAGAAGTATGCTGTAAGACTCTCTAGCGTGTACTTAGACTGTGTTCTGCCTAAATATTAGAGATATTCTCCTATTGTGGCTACAGGAATTTAGTGTGTCTGTTCATGTAACAGGTATCACAGAATCACAGAATGTTAGAGATTGGAAGGGACCTCGAAAGATCATCTAGTCCAATCCCCCTGCCGAAGCAGGAACACCCAGATCAGATTGCACAGGAACGCATTTAGGCAAGTTTTGAATGTCTCCAGAGAAGGAGCCTCCACATCCTCTCTGGGCAGCCTGTTCCAGTGCTCTGTCACCCTCACTGTGAAGAAATTTCTCCTCATATTTAAGCGGAACCTCCTATGTTCCAGCTTGCACCCATTGCCCCTTGTCCTGTCACTTGATGTCACAGCGAAGAGCCTGGCTCCATCCTCCTGACACCCACC
>VXAV01013312.1:367817-387149 GCA_013399715.1 Alectura lathami | reverse complement strand
AAAAACCCACTGGAAAAAAAAAAAAAAACAGTTCATTTGACCCTAGATGATTTTCCTTTATAAATAATCTCCTCCTTCTGACCACAGTGTCTACAATACTTAGCAATTAATTGTTGTTTGTATTCAGGAAAGGCTTTCAGATGGATAGCTCCAATAAGTTAAACACTCTTTGAGCACTAACAAGTCAATCCCGGCCCAAATTGCACACAGTCTGTTTTCTTTCACTTAGATAAACCAGGTAGGTAAGGGATTGCATGGAAACAATGGGATAATACTGATTGGCATGAAAAGCAGCAGTGATTACAAAACTGGCTGCTTGTTGTGAGGTACCTATAAGGCACCTTGACACCACAGTATTATGGTGGTAAAAGAAAAAGCAGTTTAACTCTTTTATCTGATACTCAGAGAAAGAGGCAAACTATTCAACAAATTAGAAACAGGCAGACAGATTTTACCTGCTCTTCCTATTTGTGCTGCTATAATTTTGTAGAGAAGGATTGCAAAGAGGGAAGTAAGAGGATAGGAAAGAGCTTTGCTAGCATTTACAGGAGACAGCACAGCGGGAGAAGGAGCAGATGCGCATATTGTAACCTTTTATACAGATCGGCAGCATGAGCTGTGTTTTGGAAAAGAAATGTGCAGACTGCAGTGGATGGAGAGGACAAGTTACAGACTTCTCCTGCTCATTTTCTTCTCTCTGATACAATTGTATTACAAACAGTTTATTTGATTAGAATTAAATATAGAATATTATAACCAGCTGCAGTGCTGAGGTTTTTCATTTTAAGCTGCCTCTATCAAGTCTATGTAACCTTTCTATTGGAAACCCCCTGTTATGAGACTATACTGGGACTTGCAGGACTGAGCCCTTTTTAGGAATAAACATTAAAACCTTGTCTGGAGAATGAAACCAATTTTGGCACCTCAAACATGCTTTGTAGAAGCATTTTTGTGACGTTTCAGAATGTCCTAAAGCTTTATCTACCAGAATAGTCAGAACCAAAAAATAAATTAAATATTCTTAAAAAAAAATAATAAATTCACCAAAATTAACAGGACAGAAAAAAGTGAACAGATTTTCTTTTAAATACCTGGATATTTACTATGTTTACACCCAAACACAATGCTGCTGTCCTTTAATGTAGTAAGTGCCTTAGGATCATCAATTTTTTTCCTTACTATGTTTTAATACTTTCATAACCCCTTAGGGACTAAGAGAAGGATTGTGGGTTGCAAGATAAGAGAGCTTGGATGCTGCACCTGGATACCAGAGGTGTGTGCAGGCAGTGGGAATCTGCAGAGGAGCAGCTCTAAGAGTAGCTGATTTAACAAATCGCTTGTGATAAATATCGAGGGGTCCCTTCGTATTATTAGCCAGAATTAAAAAAAAAATCTCAACTACAAGTCTGTTCTTGTTATTCACTAGTCCATGTAAAGTAAAATATCTCTTTCAGTTCTTCCTACATATGCTGCCTTTTAACTTTGTGTCCCTTTGTTATGGTCTGTCTAATTACCTCAAGCAGATAATCAAGCCTGATTTTATAATAAACCGTAGCCAGTTCAGGCTTGTCATGGCTGATTTATCAACTCCAAAGACCTAGGACTTTCAGCCTCAAGACTAAGATCATTTCTGGCTAGAATTCAAGGTGTTGATTCTGAGCTTTAAATCTAAATGTGGTTTGAAACATGTCCTATGTTTTCCTTTCAAAAAGTGCAAACAGCCTGCATTTCTGTTGTTTTTTGTTGTTGTTGCCTGACTGCAATTTATAAACTGGAATTAAGATAAAACAAACCCAAACCATCAGTTTCTGCAAGAACAGTCTTGCGTGTAATAATCATGACAAAGACTGTCGCCTTGAAGGCTACAGGACTATTTTATTTGAATGGAAGTTATTAGGACTGGGCCTCAAAAAGGGAGATATACCTCCATAAAGGATCCCAACACATCTTCCCCAAAAACAAACTGCTTCAGCATTGCCTAATGGAGTGGCATGTGTCTTTACACGTGTGCACACCCTAGAAATGCAAAGGTGTAGTGCTAAGAAAACAAAATGATAATAGCTAATGACTCATGTACGCCATTTGGTGTTCCCTTTGGGACTGCCTCTTTTCCAGTGTTTTGCCTCAACGGTTGAGCTCATTGGGGACGTGAGAGCTAACCATCCTTCAGGTGCTTCATCTGGGGATTTGAAGCCCCAGGTTCTCACTGAAGGGCTTTCATACAGCATCCCCCTTAACAGGCAGTTGTATTCCTACCTGCTTCCATCAGCAAAGCATATTGTATTGGGTACAATGATGTGTTGTGTTGAATAGAATCACTGTAACATAGCAGATATATCCTGAGAGATATTAAGATCTCTTGGCTACCTCAGGCTGTAACAGAGAGATCACATTATTTTAAGGACTTTATAGCAGAAACATTATCACACATCTGCGTACTCTAGCCACTGTGTTTACTGTAATTCTCCCTCATGGAAGGAGATTTTTATTATTATTATTATTTCCCCCACATTTTCTCAGTTGTTTGTGTTGTCCTAGCTCAATTATTTCACAAGCAGGTACAGAATGGTACCTGGCCTCTGTGGGCCTTGTTGCATAAGAGCTGCATCTCACTAGACTTGATTACATGACCTGTTATTTGTTGTACTTCCAAGTTTTGTTTCATCTGTAGCCTTGTGATACTATGTTTAATGCTTCATCCACATATGTATATAGTAAGCTTGAACTAAAGAAGTCCTCCAGAGGACTTTTTTATTGCTTACTATGCTTTTATGATCGAAAGATGACAAGCTGTCATAGTTTTCTTTTATGGTTGTGTTATAGATTGAAAATATCAGGAAACTCCATGTTGCCTAATGGCTGCATATAAGCAGAGTTTACAGGTTTGCCAGTACTGCCCGCTCTGGAGAGTCATTTGGGGATTTAAAGGGTAACAAACCTCTTTTTACTCAGGCATCAGTAAAATCCCATAGTAAAATGTCAGTGGTCAAATATCATGGTTGGAGCCTTGATTGTTCCCCCTAGAGTTCCCGATATGAATATAGAAGGAGAGAGTGATCCCCGGGTTATGCAGAGGGAGCTCCCCCATCAATTATGCAGACCAGATTCCTTATTCCACTTGTGCAAGCCTGCAGAGCCAGCAGGAATAAGAGGTTGTGACGTTTTTTTTACCTTGTGTGAGTAAAATAAAGAAAAATGAACTTGGCTGTAAAAGACCAAGCTTCATCTGTCTCTTAGATTAAGGGGAAAAAAAAAAAAAAAAACAAGCAAACAAACAAAATCTTTTCCCTTGACCTAAGAGACTGTTTGCCGATAACAAATCAAGCTTCAAGGAGGGCCTGAAGGGACTTGGGGGTATTGGTGGATGACAAGCTGGACATGAGCCAGCAGTGTGCCCTTGCAGCCCTGAAAGCCACCCGCATCCTGGGCCGCATCCAAAGAAGCATGGCCGGCAGGGCAAGGGAGGTGATCCTGCCCCTCTGCTTTGCGCTGGTGAGACTCCACCTGGAGTGCTGCATCCAGATGGGGAGTCCTCAATGCAGGAGGGACATGGAGCTGTTGGAGCGCATCCAGAGGAGGGCCACAAAAATCAAAAATGATCCAAGGGATGGAACACCTCCCCTGTGAGGACAGGCTGAGAGAGCTGGGGCTGTTCAGCCTGGAGAAGAGAAGGCTCCGGGGAGACCTGATAGCAGCCTTTCAGTATCTAAAGGGGGCTACAAGAAAGAAGGGGACAGACTCCTTAGCAGGGTCTGTTGTGATAGGACAAGGGGAAATGGTTTCAAACTGAGAGAGGGGAGATTCAGACTGGATATAAGGAAAACTTTTTTTACACTAAGGGTGGTGAAGCCCTGGCCACAGGTTGCCCAGAGAGGTGGTGGATGCCCCATCCCTGGAGACCTTCAAGGTGAGGCTGGACAGGGCTCTGAGCAACCTGATCCAGCTGTAGCTGTCCCTGTTCACTGCAGGGGAGTTGGATGAGATGGCCTTTAAAAGTCTCTTCCAACTCAGGCGATTCTATGGTTCTAGGAGTGCAAAGGGAAAGAGAAGAAGCAGAGTCAAAGTGGGATCCACCAATATACTTGCGCTTACTGTGCAAGGAAGCGGATCCTGCACATTTCTAGTAACAGGCTGTACATTTGTTTGCTTTTTATGTAAGGCCAGATTTGTGGGTAGACGTTATATTGCTTCAACTCCTGTAGCTGGAAAAAAAATCCATGGAAGAAAAGTTCTTCAGTGGTCTGAGACAAACAGGGGACTGAAAATTTAATTATAGCAGATGGTAAAAATGGTGAATTTCAAAGGGGGGAGTAGTTTTCCAACACATTATGATTTTCCTCCCTTTATTAGTCTTCTCATCTTCCACAGACTTACCGATCTATTCCTTCACTCTGAAGAATAACCCCCTTGTCACCACTTCCATTTTAATATTCTCTTCTCTTTTACAGGTGACAACCTGCTTTGGTCTACTTGCCTTAACATATCTGATTAAACTCAAAGGAAGTGCTTTTTACTTGTATTTAGGTTGGAAGTTCACTGCTTCTACCTCAGACCTGGACAAGGAGCTCTCTGGTTTTTTCTGACTCTATAGGTTGGCCCATAAACCTTGTTTTGCCCTAGACCTTAGACCATCACAGCTATGGCACTACAATTGCAACTGTGTGACCTTATTCTTAAAGTAGCCTTTTAAATCCAGACCCACAGAATAATGGCTAGTTTAAGGCTGGAAGGAAAAGATCTCTTGTGTAAGAGGCACAGTCTTCTTCTAGGGAAAAAACAAAACAAAACAAAACAAAAAAAAACAACAAGCAAACAAAAAAATTTGAGCTAGTTTTTATATGCAGAATACTCTTATCTCTTTATTCTTGTTTTGTGCCTCTTAGCCATTAATCTCTCCTATGGGAAATTGTCAAACAATTTTAAAAATTGAAACAAATGTCCTGCTGCTACTGCTATACTTATTTTTCGTACCATTTTTTAACCACAATGTCTTTTAAAAGCTCCTCTTCTGTGCACTCTATCTCCTAAACCATAGAATTATAGCATCATAGAATGGTTTGGCTGGTAGGGACCTTAAAGATTATCTGGTCCAATCTCCCTGCCATGGGCATGGACACCTTTCACACGATCAGATTTCCCAGCACCTCTCCAACCTAACACTGAACACTTCCAGGGATGGGGCATCCGCAACTTCTCTTTGCAGCCTGTTCCAGTGCCTCATCACCCTCATAGTAAAGAATTTCTTCCCAATACCTAATATAAATCTGCCCTCTTTTAGTTTAAAACTGTTAACCCTTGTCCTATCACTACACGCACTGATAAAGAGCTCCTCTCCATCATTTCTCTAGATATCCTTTAGATACTGGAATGCCTAAGGTTTCTCTGGAGCCTTCTCGTCTCCAGGCTGAACAAACCCAACTCTTTGATCCTATCTTCACAGGAGAGGTGCTCCAGCCTCTGATTATCCTCGTGACCTCCTCTGGACCCTCTCTAACAGGTCCCTGTCCTTCTTGTGCTGGGGGCCCCAGAGCTGAACACAATACTCAGGGTGGAGCCTCATGAGAGGAGAGCGGAGGGGGAGAATCACCTCTCTTGACTTACTACCTACATTTCTTTTGATGCGGTTGACTTTCTGGGTTGCAAGCGCATGTTGATGGATCATATTCTGTTTCTCTTCTGTCAGCCTCCCCACGTCCTTCTCTGCAAGGCTGCTCTCAATCCATTCTCCACCCAGCCTGTATTCATTCTTCAGATTGCCCTGACTCAAGTGCAGGACCTTGCATTTGGCCTTGCTGAAATTCATGAGCTTCACATGGGCCCACCTCTCGAGCCTCTCTTGTGCCTTTGAGCAGCTTCTCTCAACATGTCAAGCACAACACACACCTTGGTGTCACTGGCAAACCTGCTGAGGGTGCACTCAGTCCCATTGTCCATGTTAGAGACAAAGATATTGAATAATACCGGTCCCAATAAAGACCCCTGAGGGACACCGCTCATCACTGGCCTCCAAATGGACATGGAGCTGTTGACTGCAACTCTCTGAGACAATTCCTTACCCACCAAGCAGTCCATCCATTAAATCCATGTCTCCAGTTTAGAGACGGTTGTACGGGACGGTGTCAAATGCTTTGCACAAGTCTGGATAGATGATGTTAGTTGCTCTTGCCTTATTCACCAGTGTTCTAACTCCATTATATAAGACCACCAGATTTGTCAGGGACATTTTGCCCTTCATGAAGCCATGTTGACTGTCACCAATCACCTCTCTGTTCTCTGTGTGCCTTAGCATAGTTTCCAGGAGGATCTGCTCCATGACATTGGCAGGCACAAAGGTGAAATGGACTGGCCTGTAGTTCCTTGGGTCTTCCTTTTTTCCCTTTATAAACATGAGGGTTATGTTTCCCCTTTCCCAGACACTGGGAACTTCACTGGACTGCCACAAATTTTCAAATGTGATGGATAGTGGCTTATAAGCTTCATCTGCTGTTTCCCTCAGAACCCTCAGATGCATCTCATCAGGTACCATGGAATTGTGCACATGCCCTGCCTCATTCAAAATGGACTACTGTTCCACTGAAGTCTGACACATTTTTCATCATATCCCTTGCAACAGACTTCTGGTCAATGGCTTTTTGATGTTTTCATATGATGAAATTCTTCAATGTTTCAAGCATGTCTGAACATCCCATCCTTGTCAGTAAATGTCTTGACAGTTGCTTGTATGCATAGCCACTCAGAAAGATAACAGGTTTTTATCTAATGTAACTTAACCAAAACAAGACTGGTCCTTCTGAGTGACTTCCTAGTAAAGTTTCCACCTGTCCTGGTTTCAGTTGGGGTAGAGTTAATTTTCTTCATAGTGGCTGGTATGATACTGTGTTTTGGATTTAGGAGAAAACACTGTTGATAACACACCGAAGTTTTAGTTGTTGCAGAGGCAGTGTTTACAGAGCCAAGGACATTTCAGCTTCTGACATTGCCCTGCCAGCCAGGGGGGTGGGGGGGAGCCCAAGGAGCTGGAAGAGAACAGAACCAGGACAGGTGGCCCAAACTGGCCAAAGGGGTGTGCCATACCATATGACATCACGTGAAATTATGAAACTGTGAGGAGTTGGCCGGGGGGGGCAACTTGGAGTTACTTGGAGACTGGCTGGGAACTGGTCAGCAGGTGGTGAGCAATTGCATTGTGCATCAGTTGTTTTCTATATTCTGTTATCATTATTATTATCATTTCCTTTTCTGTCCTATTAATTAATTACTTAGTGTTGTTGTTGATTCAATGAGGTTCTCCAATACTTCTCCAGTTGTTTCTTTGCAGCAAAGTTCTGCCTACTTGTTCTTGGATGTGTAACAGGGATGCCAAAGAAATTTGTTAGAGGGCTATAGGTTTCTGGAAGGAGATAGGAATCTCCTTGGAGGGGGAGCAGAAATTACTGTAGGTGGGCTGAATCACTTTACTGAATCTTCCAGCTTTTCCATGGACCATATGAGGATCTAAGGGTGAAAAGGTTCCTGTCTGAGGTGTCATAGTTAGATATTTTGGTGTTGATGATATGAGTCTCTCTCTGTCTAAAGTGAGGTCCTGGATTGGCATTATCTGCATTTCAGCTGGGACTGAAAATGACTGTCTACAAGAAAGCTGCTGCATTGTTTCTCAGTGAACAAAGAAGTTCCTCACAAAAAAAAAAAAAGCTCATCTTTCTCAATATTAGATTAGACCTGGGATGAAAGTAGACTTTTGCTTCAGAACTAGAATTGAATTACAGAAAGTGTTCCTGGGTTGTGTCATCTCAGAGTTGTCATATTGTTGCAAGGCAGGGGAAGAAGTAGAGAAAAATTCAATTTGCTTGGGCTCAGCCTTGCTTTGTAGATTTTAGATGATATCAGCCTTTGAATTAGGAATGTTGCTGTAGCATTTAGGCCATTGCAAGCTGTTGTGTTCATGGGAAACTGCAGAAACTCTGCTAAGAAGCAGATGGATGTGGGCAGAGGATGGGTGAGGTTCCTTACTCCCAGGATCTCCTGCTGGACCTATGTGACAAAGCTGGAGAGAAAAGGTATGGGGGTGTGAGTGAAAGCTGGGTGTGAATAAACCTGGGCTGTGGTGGTTGCTGAGAAGTGGTCAGGGAGGTGCATGAACGATGCATGAACTTAGAAGAGCAGTCAACGGAAACAGCCTTGTGCAGCTTCTTGTAGGGAAAGCTTGTGCAGCTTATAAGGAAAGATTCTGAACCCATATGTCCTTTGTATTCTGTTAATTAAGAACTTGCAAAAGATTACACATTACACATTAGCGATGCTGTAGAATGAATGTTTTGTGTGCATGAATAAGCTGAACGCAACTTTAGACATACACTCCTATCCCACTTCTCCACTAATTACATTTAGAATTTAGAGCTGCCTGCAACTATAACTAGAAGAGCTTACTCTATGCTGTTATTTACTGATACAAAAACTTTTTAAATCACCTTCCCAGCCAGATGTTCATAAACAAGGGTTTGACAGTTGGTTCATAAAACAAGTCAAGCATTTCATCATTGTTCTCTTAGGTGGCTCTTTCATTTAAGCATGTTTAACTAAACACATACATTTACTTAAGATGAACTGTAAAAATAACATCTGGAGATCTTTTCTCTGAAAGAAAATGCCAAAGGGTTTCACACAAAGATCAAGTACGCTTTCTAAACTGTAGCTGGGTTTTTGGAATTCAAGCGGAATAAATGTGCTCCCAGCTTTTGAGAGGATCAAGGGCCAGTATTATTTAAATATTCTTTCACCTACATGGCACTCTATGGGGAATCTGCTCTCACCAAAGGATTCTTGCATTTCTTGTTCCATAATGAGTTTCTGTTTTCATCCTTGCCATCTGGGACCTTGACACAGTCCTGCTAGTTGCACTGGTGGAACTGGATGCAAAGCTCAGTCCAAAATATTTGTTTTAGAACATTCTGTTCTATAGTAGGCCGTGTTCAAAGAGGAACGTCAAAGGAATGGCTGTTTGTCTTACGTTTTAATCTGTGCTTGTATCAGTCATATTTCTTTTATCCCTCTTTTTCCTTTTCAAGATATGTGAGATTCTTTCTCTCCTGAAGCAGCATGTTTTATTTCTTTTTTTTTCCTACTTGTCTTCTTAGAAAATCATGCTAATAAGTTCTGTTATGCTCACCTTTCAAATCAGTGTTACTATGCATTTTAGCTTTGCTGTGTGTCAGGTCAGTTGCTTTGCTTTTTCATATTCAGTTCACAACAGGAATGAGAATTCTGTTGAAATTTAACAAGCCCTAGGGAAAAGGATAGAGACAAGTGCGGTCAGATTTATAAAGAGGCAGATAAAGTGGGAAAGGTTTTGCATTACTTCAGCCACGTTGGGTGTTTTTTTGATGGATGGGCTGCCTCTCATTTGTGATTCAGAATGACGTTGGTTTGTGTTTTGAGGGGTACCATGACTTTGGCTGCTCAGGATAACAGAAAATTGATAATCTGGAAATGCTAGAAAAAGTGAGACCAAAAATAATATACATGAATTCCTAGCCTAAGACCATAGTTATTTTATGATTTAATTCTCAGGAACACAACCTGTTTCATAATGTGAGACTGGCATTTAATCTGAGCAGCCTGACTGCTCTGAGAATTATGCAAGGCAGCATGGAGCTGTTTAATGCCTAAATGACAACAAAACATAAAGATGCTGGCCATAATTCTATCTGAAGTAGTATACGTCCCTGTGAAGCTCAGACGAGTACATTCTTGATTTAAATATCTGGAACTACAGTACATGGTATGAAACATAAATCCTGCCTGTGCTGGCACCCAGAGACCAAAGCAGCCAGTCAGAAACCTCTCCCAACTGCAAATGTATCATTTGATTTTAGGGTATGCATCCTAGACTTTGAAAGGACCTTTACTAACCTGGTCCTTCTGTCTCAGTGCAAAGAAGCCATAAAGCTGCTTATATGCGAAAAGCTGAAAATTCGCCCACTTTGCAAGGGTGGTTAAGAGCAGGCATGTAGCCCATCAGCAGCCCCACCAAACAAACAAACAAACAAGCAAAAAACCAGCCAAATCTGCTAACTCCAGTGAATTCTGCCACCCGAACCACATGGCCAGGTCCAGATTGATGCCATGTGCCCCACGCCACTTATACTGATGGCACCAGCACTAGTCAGCATCCCTTCTCACCTCTCTCACCAGAAACCTCTCAGATGCCTTCTTCTACAACCACCATAGAGCAACACAGGGAGGTGAGCTGCTCCTGCTTGAGAGGAGGGCAAAGGAGGTAAAGTGATTCATTTATCTCTGATCTGCTCTCTCTTTGGCACTGGTGTGCATGCGAGAAGTTGCCATCAGCTGCTTGGTCCACTTTGCCTCCTTGAAAAGCTCTTTCCTGTCTCCCTGGAGAAACTGATGTTGGGCAGGAGCTGGTGCATCCTGGTTGGGATGTATCCTCCTGTAGGTTATAGTCTGAAAAGTTTCCCTTCAAAACTCCTGTGGAGTTGAGATGTTTTGAATGAAAAAGTATGATAAAAGCCAACATTTCAGAACTTTCCAAACCTCTCGTGGGACTGGCATAAAAGATATTTCACTTATAAATGAGGAGAGAGAAAAGAGTGGCAAAACTTTAGAAAAATCTGCTTGCTGGCTCTGATGCTCTCCATGTTCAGTTGCTGGAAAATCACAGACAGAACATATAGGGCAAGACCCAATTAGCTGTTCCAGACCTGACAGGCTTTTAGGAGAATCCAGCTGCTCAGACAATGCTCTGATTTAACTGCTCTGATCTCAGCAAGTGTCACAAGGTTAGATTTGTCCTCTCTGGCTAAGCTGGAAGCTTTGCAGACAGAAGGCAAAAAGAGCACCGAAGTAGAAGGCAACTTGAGGTCTCAAGGTTTGAAAGAAGCTGGGATAAATCATTTCAAATATTAACAATAGCTGAGATCTTTCTGCTTTAACTCTTTTCTTGGTTAAAGAGCAGAGGCTCAAACATAATCTAACATATGAACAGCAGATATAATCATTTGTGATTTCAGCTGTTAAAGACAAAAATAGATCTGTTTTTCAGAGTGAGTGAATATAATTTTATTCAAAGGCATAATTTGCCTTAGTTTTTGGTTTAAAAAAGTTTAAAAAGAATGGCAAATCATAGAATCATAGAATCATAGAATGCCTTGGTTTGGAAGGGACCTCAGAGATCATCTAGTTCCAACCCGCCTGCTGTGGACAGGGCTGCCGGCCACTAGCTCACTAGATCAAACTGCCCAGGAACCCATCCAGCCTGGCCTTGAACACAGCCAGGGATGGGGCATTCACAATTTCTCTGGGCAGCCTGTGCCAGCGCCTCACCACTCTCTCACTGAAGAATTTCTTCCTGATGTCCAACCTAAACCTCCCCTCTTTCAGTTTTAGCCCATTCCCTCTTGTCCTGCCATTATCCACCTGTGTAAAATTCGGTCCCCCTCCCACTTGTAAGCTCCTTTTAAGTATTAAGTATTTAAGTATAGCAATGAGGTCTCCCCGGAGCCTTCTCTTTTCCAAGCTGAACAATCCCAACTCCCTCAACCTTTCCTCATAGGAGAGGTGCTCCAGCCCTCTGATCATTTTGGTGGCCCTCCTCTGGACCCGCTCCAACAGCTCCACATCCCCTCCGTACTGGGGGCCCCAGGCCTGGACACAGCACTCCAGGTGAGGCCTCACAAGGGCAGAGTAGAGGGGGACGATCACCTCCCTCTCCCTGCTGGCCACCCCTCTCGTGATGCAGCCCAGGATGCCATTGGCCTTCCTGGCTGCAAGAGTGCACTGCCAGCTCATGGCCAGCTTTTCGTCGATCACAATGCCCAAGTCCTTCTCCGCAGGGCTGCTCTCAAGGAGTTCTTCTCCCAGTCTGTACACACACCTGGGATTGCCCTGACCCAAGTGCAACACCTTGCACTTGGCCTTGTTGAACCTCATCAGGTTCTCGTGGGCCCACTTTTCCAGCCTGTCTAGGTCAGGCTTGAAATCTTGAAGCAGCAAATCTTACTGCTTCAATGCTAATACTGAAAAATGGCATCTTCCTTCTGAAGTCTGGATGGGCTACAACTGCCGAGACAGAGCACTGAATTTTTTAACATGAAATATGAAAAAAGAGTACTTTTCTCTGGCTCCATTTATGCAGGAGTTGAATTGTTTGGGCTAAAATTTTCCAGAGTATTTCAGCCTCAGGCAGATATTTGGTGTTTAAAATTTCAGACCAAACTGTTAATGATTGGCAAAAGCTAAAGGCGTCTGATAGCCGGGTGTTGTAATACGAAGTGCCAGACATTTTTAATAATAGATGACCTTAGCAGCCCTGCCTCCTGTTTTATGATTTTGAATGCTTTTGTAGTGCAAGGTCTATTATGTGTTGTGTGTGTACGTGTGTTTTTGTGCATACGTACTTAGTTATTTATATTTTAAATCTGGGAAGGTCTTGCTTCAGTTAAGTTTTAGGTAACAAAAAGTTCCATGGGAGTAATTGCTTGATGCAATTAAGAAGTATTTCCTCCTACCTGTTCTTCATTTACAGTCTCATTATTTAATTCACTAAATGTTTCCCAGGTTTGTGTTATGGAGCAGAGCCCACAGAACCTGCCCATCTACCCCCTCTGTAAAATTCATGAGCTTTGTAATGCTGCTCCATGACAGCTGATTCTCCCAAGTGAGCAATCTGTGGGTTTTTTAGTGGTGTTTCCTATGAGCTGTTTTATAATGTTCCTGATGATACCCATTGTCCTATTTTTGGTGGGCTTTTATTTTGCTTGGGGAAAATGTGATGATTAATTTCTTATGTGGGATGTCAGGTGAGAGGGTGTTTTCTTTAAGAGGCCTGCAGTATTTTTCCTATACGTTTTCTCTCTTGTCCCTTATCCGGGTTAACATTTGAGGCATTTGGGTTAGGGTTTCTTTTTCAGTTTGGAGAAATATGCTAAAAATATGTTAAGAATAAAACTACCATGTATCCTTGAACTAAGAACCAACAGTCTAACAATGTTCAGCCTGGAACATATTTTTATGGTTGAGTTACAAACCTCCTAAAAAAAAAAAAAAAAACATACATATATTTTAAAACTACTGACAGAATCCTAGCTTTGTAACACACACAATGAGGCAAAAGGCGCATCTTAATGTGGATGACATTTTCAAGCCTATGGCTATTACAAAGCAATACATTTTTCTTGGAAATGGGAGAAAGAACTTATAATTTCAAACAGTCTGTCTGACATCGTTCGACTTTATCTTTAATTTCAAAAAAATGGATACTTGTTAAAATAAGAAATGTCTCATGTTCTTGGTGTTTATAAACCTGCAGCTTTATTGAAAGCATTGTCAACGAGAGTCACATTTAAAGTGTTCTGATAATAAATTGCAAATAGCAAAAAGCCTAATTTCATTTCTGAATGGTGGGGTTGGTTCTGTGTGTGAGTGTGTGTGAAATTGCCTTGCCTTTAGTTCACTGCTCTGAAATATTACTGAGAGAGCCCTTGGTGCAGGCTGTCAGAAATTACAGATGAATTTTTTCTAGCAGCAGGAATTTTAAGTTACAAGTTTTGCACACAACCACTAATATAATCTAAATTAAAATATGTTATGCACAGAAGTTACAAAGCCTGGATTCTTCCTTAATCAGAATACAAGTTGAACTAATTTTGTGCACATAGTGACTTACTCTGCTTCATAGTTTAGTATGCTGTTCATTTATAAAGGCTTCTGATTTCTTTCAAACAACGTCTTTCCTCTGCTAAACTGGATAATGAAATATGACATTGTAAGAATGTTGTCAAGATTACTACTTTTGAAGGAAAAATATGCCCATTTTTTTTCCCATGCTGAAAGACAGCCAAGAGCACTGCCTGTATTTTAAGCTACTTTGGAGGTAGAGAGATGTAAGTGTTCTTGAAGAAATTTTCTCTGCCTTCTGTAAGCATTTCTCATCTTTTTAGTCCCTTTTCTGGTGAAGAACATGAGGAGAGATTTTTTGTTTGTTTGGGAATAAAAGCAATGTCATGATAAACTCCTTGATAAGACACAAGAACATTTATATGGATGTTCTAGGGTTTTTTTTTTTTGCCTTGGGTTTGGGTGGGTTTTGTTAATACTGTTTTTTTTTGTTTGTTTGTTTCTTTGTTTTGTGTTTTTTTTTTTAGTTGATTTGGAAGTTATCTTTTGTTTATTTTCACTTCTTCACTTGAAGACTTCAGGCAATGCAGTGTCTGGGCTAGCTAATGCCTGACGAGAGAGCCCCAGCTGTTTGATATTTGGCACGGCGTTCTCCACATGCTCAGCTCTGGTTTATTATTAGCTGAGACATGTGTTTCCCCTTGCTGTGAGAGACAAGAGAGTCGGAAGGAGTCACTGGGGGCCAAACGCATTAACCCAGTCCTGCGCACTGCCCTGCACAGCGCCCGAAGTAGCTTGAAAGAACCTCAGGGCACTTTAACCCATCCCAGCTGGCTGCCCCTGGGCTATTTGCCAAAATCAAGGATTATTAGCTCGCACTGTTCCATTGATAATGGCTCCTGTGCTGAGGCCTGGGGGAAGGAGGCTGGCAAAGCAGCTGGCTACTTTGGCATCTCTCACTGCTGATGACCTTCCTCGTACTAGAGTGATGCCCAGATGGTGGGGAGAAGGGTTTTCTGCTCCATGGGAGATGCGAAAAGAGTTGAGATGAGCTGAGAAAGCTAGTCATAATGTTATAATTATTGCATTTGTGCTGGAGAACTTTATGGTGGTGACCCAGATGTCAAAGGATGCAGAAATGTCTGTCTAAGTCTGCTGAAAGGCTGAAATAACAGCTTCCGGACATATGGACTATCCTTATTTACCTTGGCCTGTAACAGGCTTTAACACACACTTTCCTGTTTTAATGTCAAGCCTCTTCTAAACTGGTCAATGGAATACTTGCTGCACGTAAACAGTGTGTTGAAGAAGAAGAATTGTTTCATTATGAAGTTAGAGATATCCCATTTGGGACTTCTCTACCAGGCATGAAGAGTTACCACCATCACTGGCCATTTATCACTGAATCCTACTGCCTAAAATAGGCACTTTGGAGAGCTGAGAGGGCCCTTGTGCTTGTGTCACCAAGATCTAAAAACAATTGGATTTGTATATGGAGAGAGGAATTAAAATGTGTCATCTTGAATGGCAATGACTGCATCATGAAATTTTCAAATCCTGTGAAATATGAGTGAGAGGTGGTTAAAAGAAGCCTTGGCTAATGAAGAGATGTCTCAAAACCATCATGCTGAATGCCTTTAGCTCAAAGAAAGTATTGTATTCATGAACTTAGCAGCTTCAGATCAAGAAAATGCAAACATTTGGAAGCCTTTATTTACTTAATCCTTTCCATCTATTTGTTTGTTTTTGAGATTGAGAATAGAGGTCAAATCACAGATGTAACAACAGAAAGTTTTTGAAAAAAAATCTCCTGTTTAGTAAGCAACTTCCTGCATTTTTCTCTAGCACACTTCATTGTCCTCTCTTTTGGCAGGTGTGTAACCAAAAAAAATGACAGCGTTGCAAATAGGCTGAAACTGAGTATGTTGCAGGTTGTCCAAAGCTGAAGAGTACTTGAACCACAGTGCTGGGGATCCTCAATACCATGTCTCCCTCTTTTGATTGTAGTAGGAATCAGACATAGGGTGGTAGTTTCTTTTCTCTTGGATTGTACAGCTTTTATCCCATACTCCTCAGTGCAAAAGCCCTCTTCTTTATGTCACTTACTGTGCCTGATTTTACCTCCTTTGCCTTCTGTGTCTATGCGCAAGCTCTCTCATCACCAGAGCTCACTGTCATCATCTCTACGTGGCTGCCCAGTCCTCAAATGGCACAGGAATGAGACCTCTGTGAATTGACAAGCCCTTCTGCTTTGGATGGAGATATGCTGCCCATGGGCTGAATCTGCCGTTAGCTAATATATCTGCTTCTGTAAAGCAGCTTAATGATTTCTCATGGTCCCAAAGAACTGTAGTAACACTGCCTTTGCAGTAAGAGCTAGGCACATAGGTATGTTTTTAATTTGCTGAGCTGCTAGATAGCTTTTAAAGCCAAAATCTAACAAAATGTATTTGTCATAGTGCATTGCAGTTTAATTAAGACAGCTCATTTTATAGACACTCAGGAGCGTTACTTGCTGCTATCAGCTCTGGCTTCTTCTAGATCATATTTTATGTTGCATAGTATTTCTCAAGATTGGATTCTTGGTTAATTCTTAACCTATACACAGTTTATTAATTCACCAAAAGTACCACTTTATTACTTACTCAACCGTTAGTTTATAAAATTCGAATCTGACAGGTATTCTGCACATGCACAGAGCATTGAAATATTGTCCTACGAGTTACTGCCATAAACTGCATGGAGGTCAAACAATTCTAGTAGACAGTAATACAGAATATCAGGATTTCTTACCACATTAGTTTATCATCAGAACATCTTTACTATGTCTAGTAATCCTCCTTCCAGTATTCTGTGGGTTAAAATACAACAATTCTAGAAATTTGCACTCTATTATTTGAAAAAATTAACGTGAAAGAAACTAAGGAAATAGTACCAGAAACAATCATTTAACATAGTTTAAGCCTGTCTTATGCTTGCTTCTTCAGGCTTTTAATGGAGAAGCATGCACGTAGGATAACTTGGTTAAAAGTTTGAAATCTTGTCACTAAAGATTTTCTGGCTAATTTCACAGGACAACTTCCTGTCATTTCCAGTAATGACACCAAGAGAAAAACATCCCATGCAATACAGCTCACTGGTATTTTTATCTGTGTTTTGATAACACTGAAGGAGACACAGAATTTCCTATGGCTTTGGAAGTCCC
Organism: Alectura lathami; assembly: GCA_013399715.1. NCBI lineage: Eukaryota > Metazoa > Chordata > Aves > Galliformes > Megapodiidae > Alectura > Alectura lathami. The sequence goes on along the minus strand of VXAV01013312.1, from coordinate 370,312 downwards.
TAAGCTCCAGAGTACTGAAGACTAATAAATTTTGCTTCAGGACTGTCCAGTTCTGATACTGAGTAAAATTAGGGATTTTCTTTTAAAGACCGGTTTGTGGACTGAAAGGATCCTTCACTCTGACAGAGCACAATTTTTCTTGTGTTTCTGTGAGAAGTTGTGAGAGCTTCCTCGTGCAGGTGATATACATTTCTGGACTGTATAGCTTTTTTCCAGTTTCAGCAAAGCTTTTGTTGCTTCTGTGACCCTGGAAATGTAAGGAGAGTGTTTCTATGCCTTCCACAGATTCAAGGATCCACATGGTGACTCCAGTTTAATAGCTAGAATTTGTTTCATGCTTCATGAGAAAAATGAGGCCTTTTGTTTTCAGCTAGAAGATGTCCAATAACGTGCCTGAATTTCACTTTTTCCCCATTTTCTCTGAGGTCACATTAATATCCAAAGTATGGTATTTTACCCTTTTTCACACTTTGGAGGCTTTTTATCTTTCATCTGTTACTGGGACTATATTTCAGTATTAGCCTAGCTTAAGAATTGAAATTTTTCCTATTTCTTCAACTTCTTTTCAGTATTCATTTACATCCACTTTTTTTCTTTATACGCTGTAGAAACAATTCCCAAATTTCTGGAATACAGTGCTTTCCTCAGTAGAAAACAAAAATCCATTAACTGTTCCAGCTCTATTTAATCATGTTTTATGTATTTCCTTTCTCATCTTTTAGAGCTTTAGGGGGAAAAGTGGTGTCATTTTGAAGGAACATGACAAAGTTTGACCTTACAGGAAGAGGTTCACTGAGCAAGTAGATGGAACAATTTCCAATGGAGGGAGCTTAGAGAGGCTAGTTCCTTTGGGTAAAGCTAGCCTTTCTGACTAGCCCACCTTGATGCAGCCAAAACTGGATAACTGGAATGAAGAGGTGCAAAACCAGAGAGGGTAACCCCAAGCAGCATATAGTGAATGCACAAGGACATTTAAAACTCATGTATTTTACTTCATAAAAGCACTGTATTATATTGCATCTTGCATATTGGCCAGTCCCTTATTTTTAACAATCTGGCTTTGGAACTATTACCTAGAGATGAGGGGGCAGTGTACAGAATGTGCAGTTTTGCTATTTTCTTCACAATGAACTTGTGACTGACTCCGTACTAGGAAGTGATTTATTATTGAGGAGATGGAGGAAGCCCATTGTTTTTACTGCGTGGAGTGGTTCTTAAGCAGTGGCGACTTTGGGAAGGTCATCATTCAGGACATTGTGAGGTGCTATAAATTCATAAATCCTTCAAAATCCTGACACTGGTTAAAGCAGCATGTGGACAGAGCACACATCCATGGCACAGGGGCTCCAGATGATATTGCTGTCTGTTCATCTTTCCCTCTCCTTCACCTCCTTCCCTACATTTTTTTTTTTTTTCTCTTTTCCCTTCTTTCCTATTTTTCTCCTTCTCTTTTTCCCCTTTCTCTTTTCACCCCCACAAGTTTCTACTACAATGGCAGTGGGGTTTTATACATGGAGAAGCAGCTGATTGTGGATGGAAGCTAAGATTAATCAATTTTTTCTGACTCTAGTGTCTTGCATTCATGGCTGTCAGCTGTGAAAAACTAACAAACTATCATCAGACTCTCAGCATCAGATCCTGAGTTTTCCATCTTATTCTCAAGCTTGTCTGTCACGTATATCTTTGCAGTGCTGCTCTAAGGGGAAACTAAGTAGTTTCACCATTGGCAGATAGGGTCCAAGGCCTATATTGATCTGGGAGGTCAAAATGGCACTGATGGCTACGTATGACCAAAAATAGCAATAGAAATAGCATTCCAGTGACACCACAGATTTCTTCACATCACAGTGCTGCAGTTGTATCTTAGGAGGAGAATGGCATCTATTGTGGTAACATTTTGTTGTGTTATTATTATTTGCTATTCTCACCTATTATTTGCATTGCATTAGATGCTCTAAACTAGATTGGGGTCCTGTTGTGCCAAGCACTACAGAGATAAAGGATGAACCAGGAGTGATTCACCCCATGATTTGCTTGTAAAAACGGAAGGTGGTTTTCTTTAATTTAGTCTTTGTCATGTATATTGCTCTAAATATAGTGTTTGCTGTGTGATTTTGCGAGCAGGGATCAAAAGGAGGCCAGATTTGCTTTTAATGTGTTCAGCTACAGCATAGGCAGCTCTGAGGAGCAGCATCTAAAGTTTCTGTATTGTGTGCTGTAAACTATTCCTCTGTGCAGACGCAGAGCTTGCTTTAAAAAAGCAAAAGTGCAATAATGAAGCCCTAAAGCTTTGTCAGTGATATATGTCTCATAGAAGTAATTTTCAAGTGGCAAGTGTTCTGAAGATGCTATGAGGGCTTTGTTTATGGACTGGGTCTGGCAGATGCTGTAGAGTTCATGTAAATTATTCCTTGGTTGATTATTAATGAGAAATATTCATTTGGATTCCCCCACATACCCTGGTTTTGCCAAAATTCCCTTAGAGACTAAATTAA
>VXAV01013312.1:343946-364779 GCA_013399715.1 Alectura lathami | reverse complement strand
TTGTTTTACTTTTTTCACTTTTTTTTTTTTTTTTTCTTTCAGTTCTGCATAACTCTATCAGCATTTTTGTTTTTGAAGACTAGCAAACATACCAATAAGTTCAATAGGAGTTGTCTCCAGCTCTGACTCTGGAGTCCTGGTCCTGCTCCAAATGGGCATTATGCCAGGACATGAAGCAGACTGCTGTGGTAGCACTGATGGATGATAGTCTCCTGTCCCTAGACAAGAACTATATATCCAGCTTCTATTAATGCACCACTCTGCAGCATTAATATAGTTAAACTTGGGATTTTTCTGGATCCTCTCAGAGGTGTGGCAAATTTATTGGCTTTCCTTTCCAGTGACTTTATCAGTTCCTATTTCTCTACACCCCGGAGTCCAGACCAGTACTTCCTTTGGATATATCATCCCTATACTCTCTCCATGGTTTGTCAGCACTATGCATGTGGGGCATGCATCAGCTTCTCTGTAGATGCAAGTGCCAACAATCTCTTCAGGGTTCTGAGCAAGATCTTCCATGTTCAGAAATCCAGCTGAATTTTCCACCACTGAAATGCACAGTAATAGTTTTCAGTATTTGGAGAGGTATTTTTGTCTCCAGAATGCTTTACAAATGATACTCATGCATCCTTTCAGTGGTCCAGTGATGTATGAAAACATTTGATTCTCAGTTTAACACATTGGGAAAATGAAACAACTTATTCAAAGTTACAAAGAAAGTAAGCCTGGTCCTGGTTAAAAGCTGCGTGTGTCATCAGTAGTCTTGCCATTGACCTTAGTGGGTTTTGGATTAGTGCCTGTAGAAGCAGAATTAGATTTCAAGAACTATTGACTCAGTCCTTATCAATATAACTCAGCACAGTCATATTCTGGATGCAAGGAGTCCCAGTGCACCTAGAAGGATGTATCAAGATGCTGCAGGTCTACTATGAATATTCAATTTAATATGAAATTTCAAATCTGGCTGTGACTATAGCTGCATTTATCCAGTGAGATGGACAAGATGCCTTCCTCGGTCTCTTTCCAGGCCCTGGTTCCCCCTGTTGTGGTACTCCACATGGTCTGTGGTTGAGTTCTGCAGGCCACACCTCCAGCAAGGGAGTGCAGCCTACCATAGCTGCCAAAAGACTGGCTTTTAAAAAATGAGATCAAGTAAATTAGCATGGTCTAAGGACTTCATTGAATTGTATAGTGCCCTTTCACCTCTGACTTTCTCTTTCAGCATTCACTAACCGTGAATATTGAATATGGCCGCCACTGCATCCTGGGGAATAAATGACAGGCTCTGAGTTTCAAAGCTTAATCTGAAATGCAATGCATATATATCAACATTGAAAAAAAACATCACACCCAGAGCAAATCCTTTTTCATAAGCCCACTTATTAAAAAAAGTAATGTAATATCATGAGTTTTCATTAATACAGTCTTCAATAATCCTAAAGCAAATCCTTGCTCACTGTGCACTTGCCATGCTTGTTGTACAGAGCTAGCTGAAAGTGATGAAGGCTCGCAGTCAGTGTGTGGAGAGCAGGGAGCATGTGGCTGAGGCAGGTATAAGCTCTACTGGAGTAGATGTTCTGAGTCCTCAGCTGTTTTTCCCAGACAGGATGGTGATGGATGTTTCACAAAAATAACAGTGCTAATTTTCAGCTTCCACAGAGTGCTTTACACTGCAAAGTGCTACAAAAGATGTGAACTGATCCCCACCAGTAAGCGAATATTGTATTTGTTTTGCAGATACAGAAATTAAGATACAGAAAGGTCAGCAGGCTCACTCAGGGCCACACGGCATTTCAGCAGCAGATTTAGGATGAAGAAGCAGGCCTCTCTCGTTGCATTCAGTTGGTCGTGCTGCCTTGTAGCAAAATATAGCTCAAATTTCCTAAATATTGAAAAAAAAAATCCTAGAGAAATAGTCATTTCTGTCTTTGCTTCTTCAAAACAAGCAAGCTCCCAAGCTACCAAACCCCGTGTTTACATATATCATTAAATACTTTCCAGTTGCTAGCCAGAAAACTCAGCAGAAAACCAGTAGAACACCAAAGTAACTCTCTTCTTTTAAATAATTGATGATACCAAATAGCAGCAGTGTTATGCCAAGAAAGAGATTGGTCTCTCAAAATATTTTATTCATTATGCCTCCAGAAACCCAAAACCTTGTTGTTTTTTTCTAAAAAAAAGCAAATTTTGGAAGTTGGCTCTCAGTTCATCTAAAACATCTGCTTATTACAAGTCTTGGTGTTACAGTACTGGAGCTCCCCTGTAAGTCTTCCAGCTTTAAATAGTATGTATGGAAGTCTTGGCAACAAAATCAGGAAGGAGAAAGAGTAATATTTGCCAAATATACATTTTACTTTATGAGCCTACTGTGGTGCATTTTAGTGATACGTGTGTTGAAGAGAATTTACTAATCCGATTAAATAACAGGACAAGAAGGAATTAACTCAACGTTCAGAAAGAACCTTCTATGCAGCTGAAAGTTTATATTCCAGGATAAAAAGGTTAGCAGTCTTGGCTAACTACACTTATATAAAACAGCTAAAAATGGATATTTCTCTATGGTGTCTGTAAATCAAGGTCACATGTCAGAAGACTACATTGTGATAAATCTGTCTGACAATGAGATGGGGAAGGTATATCGACGTTAAATGGTATTCTTTGTACACTCTGGTCAGAAGGCAATGTAAACAACACAGCAGCATTATGAAACAGAAAATTGCATTCCAGATAATAACACATATTCATGATGCATGGTTTTACACTGTAATGTGCTGCGTTTTACTCAGTCATGTTAAGATTTTAAATTATGTAACATTCCTTTCTTTATGCATAGTTTAATTTTTTTTATTGGAATGTATCACTGAAAATGTATCTCCCTTTCTCTCTTCCTCTCCCTTTCCTTCTCTGCCTCCTTCCCCCTTCCATTCCCCCTTCCTCTTCCTTTTCCTTTTTCCCTTTTCTCTTCTCCTTTTTTTCTAACAGTGACGCTTGGGNAGGAGACAAACCTGTTAAAAAAAAAAAAAAAAAAAAAAAAGCATAAAGCAAAACTGTATGTGCGAAAAAATTGTAACAAGTAGTTTTAAGATTTAAAAGCCAGGATTTTATGTTATATATTTACAGATTCAATCTGTGTACCAGGCTTTGATCCAAGCCTTAGCATGATGACTGGAATCACTCCGATTAACCCAATGATACCAGGCATGGGGTTAGTGCCGCCACCACCACCAACAGATGTGCCTGTCGTCAAAGAAATAATTCACTGCAAAAGCTGCACACTCTTCCCTCCAAACCCAAGTAAGTGAGTCTGATGAAAAAAATTTCCTATATGTGTTTCCTGAAATAATTTTGTCTAATAAAACCTATGCTTCTAAAATAAGTAGTAGCAATTATGGTGTTTCCTTATACATTCTGCTCTGTGTGTAAATCATGGTGGAGTACCACACCATGCTTATTCGTCTCTGCAAGGTCATGTAAAAAATTACGCGGGTTGCACAAACAAGAAAATGAATTACTTAAAGCTAACAGAGACTGAAAACCTACACTACTCATAGTATAAATCTATCTTTCCTTTATGACAGAGTGCCATAAAATTTAAGCCTGCCCAAACCAGCAGAGGCTGAAGCTGCTGCACGTTATTGGTCACTCCTTGGCCTGTGGCCAGGTGTCCAATGGTGACAGCATCAGTATGGAGAAGCATCTCTGGAGATGTCCTTCAGAGAGGTTAGAGTCAGAATTGGATCCTGCGTCCTCCAGATGTTTCTGAGCCGTGGCCTCAGAACATGCTGAGGACATTTTCACCATGAGCTCTTCCTGGTGACCCTGCCCTTGGCCAGCTAGTGCAAAGCCTTAGTGCGGTGGTAACCTGCTGAACAGGCAAGGAGTTTGGAGTGCTGGCTTAAATCCATCCCATATGACTTTTGGGATGTAACTAGGGAGCCTAAATTAGACCACACTCTCTGAAGATGTCCATGTCTCTGTGTTGAGTGTATGGCACCAAGTCCTTTCCATGTCCGCACATATATGGGGCCAACCTGTGCTCATCGAGTACATGGATGACACTGAACACAGCGCCGTGTGCCCAAACTCTAGCTAGCTCCAGCCCTTACCCAGGGCAGATGAAGGGAAAGGAGGACTATGGCTCCTCTCGTGCTATTTTCAGGAAGGCAGCATGTTGATGAATTGCTTCTCCTCTTTGGAGAACCGGGCTTCCTTCTGCCCCTTCTGTGACTTTGTGCAAATGGAGAACTCTGCCCACTGAGCCACTGCAATGAGGAAAAAGCACAGAGCCTAATTTTGTGTGTGCTAGCCCCAGGAACTTAGTGTCATAACCATCAGACCAGCTGCTTTTACCATCATTATAAAGACAAAGAGAAATGTAAGCAAATATTCTGCTGCTCTGGATTTGCAGTAAACCTAGACTGTGGTTTAATCAAACTGTGTATGTGAATGGATGTTTTAAGGTTGTAACCCCCTTTAGTATGTTAAAGGGACCAAAAAAAATAATTCATATCAATCAGAGATGTCTGCTCAGAGAATTACTGTTAGATGAATGCTCTAGCAATCTGCATATAAACAAGGTGAAGTGCTGTGACAGAGCATATTTTTCATAGAGCCCTCAAAAATTTAATAGTTTTCTGATTTGCGTGTGTATTTATATATAGATGTATATATATAAAAATAAAATTTCTAGCCACTCCATCTCACAAGCACTTGTAAGCAGTGAGTTTATCCTCCCTGCACGCTGGTGTCCACTCCATTATCTGGCACAAAGACAGAACAGATAAGCGGCTGAGCGCCTTCATCATGTTGTCACTTCATCGTGTTTCCCGCTTTGTTTTTCTGTTTGCTCTGCTCCTGTGCTCTGAGAAAGAAATTACATTATGCTAAAACTAGGAAAGAGTGTCCAGTCTTCCTGCCTTCCCAAGATGTACACAGTATGGGCTCCTTTTCAGGTGGCTTATGCTTCTGTAACTTGGTGAGTGCAGTGAGGGGTGGGTGTTTTCTGTGTTGGTTTTTTTTTGTTTTTTTTTTTTGGTGCATTTTCTAAGAGGAGACTGTGCGGGGAAAAGAAAGATCATTTTAGACCTTTTCACCTGGAAAATGACCTGCAGCAGCAGGAATTAGATTCTGAAAAGCCACCTAAAACTTGAAAAGGTTTACATTCAAGCAGACAGTTCTGGACAATCTCTGCACTGTTATTTTGCTTCTTCCTCTCTCCCACCTCCATGCTATGTCAAATAACTGCTGCTGCCCAGAACTGATTAGGGGGATGAATAGAACCAATGGATCAAAAGACAAATTTTGTATTCCAATGTGATTTCTGTTTTAACTTAGATCTTCCACCACCTTCAACAAGAGAGAGACCTCCTGGGTGTAAAACAGTGTTTGTTGGAGGATTACCAGAGAACGCAACAGAGGAAATTATTCAGGAAGTCTTTGAGCAGTGTGGAGAAATAACAGCCATCCGGAAAAGCAAGAAGAATTTTTGTCACATTCGTTTTGCAGAGGAATTCATGGTTGATAAAGCCATTTACCTTTCCGGTACTTCACATTCTTTAGTGGATTTTCCTTGCTTCTCATTTGTATTTTGTGATGCTAATGTTTGCTTATTTTCTTAGCTTTTATCTCAGCAAGTCTTTTTTGAGCTCGGTGGCTCTAGCTTGGAATGGCAAGGGGCAATTCTGTATTTCTCTGTGTCTGCCAAGACTTGTGCACCGTTTTGTATGTACTGTACCCAGGAGCAATTTCCTGCCATCCCACAACAATGCAACAGACCCTGAAATTCACTACAGAACAATCTTATTTTTGATTTACACAGGTTTATGTAGTTTTGCTCACAGGTTGTAGAAAGAGGAGGGCACCAGGCCAGGAACACTGCTGTTTTCCAGTGCCAATTTCTGTGATAGCCTAGCAATTTCGTAGGCATATTTTTATAGATTTGCTGTGAAGTCTGAATAAAGTCTACTTTTACGGGTGAGGACACCTGGGTTGGATTCTGAAACTCATCTGTGGGCTGTGCCTTTTGCCTCCCAGGATCATGACTGCCACAGAACTTCAGGTGTAAAATTTCAGTATCTCTTTTATGTTCCCTCAAAAGAACAGACCAGAAAAACCCCTAACTCACAGGGAAGTCAGTGCTCTTGTAAGGTTACAATCTCCTTTACATGAGGATTGGCTTCCTGCCTGAGCCCTTCTTCACCTTCCTGAGCTGGATCCCATTGCCTGTATGTGTCTCCACAGGCTGGCTCATCCCTCTTTCTGGATCCTGGAGAGACCCCTTACCTTTGTTTTGCCCCTCAAGTACCATGTACCCCACTGATGCTCCATCCCTGGAGGTGCTCAAGGCCAGGCTGGATGGGCCCTGGGCAGCCTGATCCAGTGGGTGGCAACCAGCCCACGGCAGGGGTTGGGGCTGAATGGGTTTAAGGTCCCTTCCAACCCAAGCCATTCTGTGGTTTGGTGTAACACCTTCACCCCACAAACAAAGTATTAATAAATCAGCAAGGGCCAGGGGCTGCTCCTTGGCCAAGACCAGCTGACACAGACAGACTTACCCACCTTGTGCAGGATTACCTCAAGGAGACTCCTGGGATCACCCAAAAGGGAGCTAGGGATGCAGCTCACAATTTGGGGGTAGCTTATCTAAGCTCACAACCTCATCATCTTTTATTTTTCAGTAACGACACACCCTCAATGTCCTGTAGATGTCCATATGAGGCTCGCACAATCAGAAACCAGTGGTATCTCAAATCATCATTGTCTATGTCTTAAAATGAAAGAAAGAAAAAAAGAACATCTGAAATTTTGAAATGTATAATCAAGAAAACTCTCTCTCCTTTATTTCAATTTTTTTTTTTTTCTCCTAACTTGGCTGCCTGCTTTAAATATCAGTTCAAATAGCTACACAAAATTGTGAGTTTTATGAGACCTCCATATCAATTTCTTTAAAATATATCTGCATTTTAATATTTCTTCCAGAACTTAAATCCATTATGTATTTTTATTCCTGTTATTTTTTTTTTTAATTTTTGATTTTCATCTCATCTCTTCCTCCCTCTTCATCATCCGTTCCCATTTTCCATCCTTTCTGTTTGTGTGTTTATTCACTTATTACTTACATAACGCTTTACTGGGGCAGGTTCCAGACCTTGCAGCAGTAAGAAGAGGCAGCACATTTCCCAGCTTCCAACTTCTGTCCTACGGAGGCTCCAGTTTCACCAGTTACAGAGCACTTGTGGAGGAGCCAAGAAGAGCCTCACCAAATTCAGTAGGAGCTGGGATTACTGTGTATAATAAATTAAATAGTAGCAATAAAGAGGCCAGAGAAAACTGCAGAAAATTATAGACTGCCATCCTGGAGCGGAGCCAGTGTCCCACTAGCTCAGGTTCCTGCTTCTCCACAGCTGAGTGCACCATTTGTCTTGCTCAAAGTGAAGTTTTGTTTTAGTTTTCTATGGAAAAATCCTGGAGTACCAGATTTGATGATTACTTGAAAATTCCCCATGCTGTTGTGTGTCCTTACTTCTGAGAATAAAGGAGGAAAGCAGAGATGGGGGAGTCAGTCTCCCTTCCTCATCCTTGCTCTTTGACTTTTCTGCCAGCTTATTTCTGAGTGCCTGATCTTTTCCTCTCATCCTTCCTTCTTCCCTTTCCTTTTGTCACAGTGGCACCACTGTCCCCACTGTCTGTTCCTCCCTCTCTCCATATCTTTCTTTTCTTCTAGTTATTTCCTTCCTTCTAAAACTTTTAACTTAGTGTCTCTGATCTGATCAGGGAAACAAACAAACGAACAAAACAGTAGAGCTGTAGCAGCCAGCTTTCACTTCTTTTTGCCACCAGCAGCGATTCCTGAAGACCTCTGCAGATGAAGCAAGGAGAAGTGAATGCCCCCCAGCACCGCAGAGGTCGGAGGTCAGGCATTAGACAGGGGCATGTTTTATTTGCACTGAAAGGTTGTGTTTTTGTAATCAGTCTTTATTCTAGTTTCAAACATAATGTATTCTGAAGTGGTGGGGGAAAAGTATTTTGTCAAGGCCTTTTCTTTTCCCTGTAAGAGAATTTGTGGTAAATACAGTATGCGTGTTATATTACCAAAGAATCATGCCTTTGATATCTGTAATATAATGATAATTTTGTCTACCTAATCAATTTTATCTGCCTACCCCATCTAATCTCATCAGACTGAGTATTTATCCTGTGCTTATCATCAGAGTAGTGCAAGTGATTAGAAAATCCATTATGTAGTTTAATAGCTGATTTTTCCTTTCCACTCCCAACTAAAAGTGTGTAAAAGGAGACTGGGAGATGATAACAAGAGCTGACTTGAGGAAGGGAGGTTTTCATTTAGCCCTGAAAGTTGGATTTTGATCTCTTGGAGAAAAGGCTTTCTACAGTCTGTGTACTACCCTGTGAGAAAGCTCTTTCTCCAAACTGTATGTACTTTACTCTTGTGGCTGACAAATTAGTAACACCTGCAAACGCCAGTGGCCCTGTGCTTGAAATTAGGGACAAACAGGTTGTTTCAGACAGACCTGATTATAACTCAAAAGCTTAAGGATTCATTTTTTCCTATGCTGATATTGTCCCGTGCAAGTTTCCATTTAGTACCGTGTACTGGCTTTTATTTCATGATCATCAACACTCTGATCTCAGTCCCCAGTTAGCAGCAATTGACTGGTCCCCAGAATAGCAACACTCAAAGGTAAGTCAAACCACGGAGTTTTTACTGGATCTGTGATATGGGAATACTCTGTTTGATTTTTATTTAGCACCCTCATTAATTTTTCCTGTTGCTTCTCCTTTAAAGTGAGGATCTTGGCAAGTTCCCAGATTTTTTTCCCCTGCCATTGTGTGCACGAAACTGAAATGTAAAATGACAGGCCAGGCACGCTGTTAGTGCTAGTTGCAATCCTGAGCAAAAAAAAAAAAAAAAATGGGAAAAAGGTTTTGTGAGGGCAATTCATTGCCCAGGCATGAAGTGGGGGAAAGAGGGGTGATTCTCTCATGCATTTAAATACCCTTGAACATCAATAAGGATACGTGTTGTTGGAGCCATCCTTCCAGCTGCCCTGCAGCTCAGGCCTGCAATTACAGATGAGTACCTGAGGATCCAATATATAAAATAGGTCCTGCCAGTCCTGCTCCTCTCGCTGCACAGTGTCTAGCTGGCGACTGACCTGTCAGGGAGTCTGTTCTTCACTGGAGAGGCCATTGGCCCCGTGGTGTCCTCAAAGCCTGATTTAGGAGAGTGCAAGAAGCCATGCCAAAGAGGCATTTGCTTTTTTGTTAAGGGAAAGATGCCAAGCCTTGAGCAACCTGATCTAATTTTGAAGTCAACTCTGCTCTGAGAAGGGAATTGGGCTAGATTGTGCCCAGGGTCCCTTCCAAGTGACATTATTCTAGGTTTCTGTGCTGGTAGGAGCCACCTGCCTGGCTGGCTACCTTCATCCTTCAGCTAAACAAGCAGTGCGATTGTCTCAGTGTGATTCACTGGCAATTTCAAAAATCTGTTCATTTGGAGGCACTTAAACTAGCTACTGGAAGGGAACCATTTGTCCTGTGCTACAGAGGATTTGGGTTTGGGGCTGCAATTTATATTGTGCTGTGCCCATTTATTCCAAAAATAAGGTAAGACTCTGCCTGGTGGTTGCACACACAAGCTGTAGATGCACAGCCCTTTCCAGTAGTTCTTTTTTTTTCAGATTATGTGGGGGTATGAGGACCTTGCTCCCTGTAGTGCTTCATTTCTCGGTGTGCCCATACCCAGCTAGCCTGCCGATGGAGGTGAAAAACAGGGGAGAGGAAGAGAGATGATGTCTTCCTGGAAAGGGCAGCACAGCTAGAACGTCTAATTTTAGGTTCATGAGACTCAGCACCCTGGCAGTGTCCTTTCACATTGCTGATAACACCATTTTGGCACAGAACAGTCACTATGTGAGGAATGCATCTCGGGGGTAACATTTGTCACGGTTATCAGAGTAACTGCACCACTGTCCCCTTCATGCCTACATCTCTGTGGATAAAAACAAACAAGCAAACAACAACAACAACAAAAACCAGAAAACTGGTCCCTCATTAGTTCAGTTCTTCAGACTGAAAGGTCATCCACACTCTCTGCTCTTATGTCTCACTGGATATAGTGTATCTGTAATTCTTCTCCCCAACATCTTGTGACTAGAACTACATGTAAGACCACAAACAGCCTTCTTGGAGAAAAAATCGTGTGCAACTCCTCTGAGCAAGTGAAAGGACAGCAAAGTAGAGGAGGCTTTAAACTGAAAAAGCATCCCCTTGTTTACCTCTCTTCACCCCAATCTTGTGAACCTTGGAGACCAGATCTAGTCTGGTCGATAGACGTTTTTATCTCTTTCTGGCTTTGAGGGACCTCTGAGACACAGCCTGAGCTTTCCATCTGGACTTGCTGGAAAATGAAAGACATACCTCTTCCTCACTGACAGGCTACTTAACTGAACTCCACAAGGTGTTTGAGAGGAAAACGTCAAGCAAAAAGCATTTGGATTTTTGTTTGCTTTGGAAGGATCATTATATATGTGGATATTTAACGTCTTTGAAGCTGTTGTCTCCTGTGTGCTGTAGTACAGCCAGTCCCTTGTATCCATACAGCAAGGGGTTTTTATAGCATTAAAAAAATACCAGAGTCTGCCTAGATACGCATTTTTGCAGAGGTGCTTCTAATCTACTACACGAGCCTTGACTTTACGGACCCTGGAGAGAGTTCAAAACTGAGTTTTAACAGTAGTGGTGAGGTGCTGAATCTCTTCAAACCACAGGCAAACCACAACACTGAAAGGCAGGTTCTTTTGGATTGCTGTTCAAAGGCAGCAAACCCCATTTTTCCTCCCATTTTGAACAGAAGCTTCCTGTCCCTGAGGCTATTTCACGATGGTTGTAGTAGTGCATGTTTCTGAAGAGCCTCCCATGTTCCAGCTTCGAGCGGAGTTCATCTCTGCAGCATCCCATAATTTGAGAAGTCTCTGCTGGGCAGCTCTGCCTCTGCAGCTACTGCAGCACATTGGCATGGAGAAATCTCAGCTAGCCCTGTGCAGACTGATTAATTTTACCTGCAGCTGAAGGCTCTGTTTACAGCTTTCTGCTTTGTGGTCTTTCACAGCTTTCCTGAATCAGCATTTTAAAAGTCATAGAAACTGCTCTGTGGGTATGTTTCAGCCTTGGAAGTAAAATTTGAAAAAAGGTTGGTGCCCAGCATATGTTCTCCCAGAGTATGGCCATGAAAGTCTGCTTTTATAGCTTCGTCATGATTTGTTCCTCCTTTGAATGCAGCCAAGGGTTTCAGTTCAGAACAGGGCCCTGTTGTGTGATTGTACAGCCCCTAACTTAAACAAAGCCTTAGTGTCCGCTGGCTTTAGCATGTAATACATCGGCCAAATTATGAATTGTAGATCTCTAAAGATGAGCCGTGTGATAGCTTTCATTATTTGTTCTGAAAGAGATCTTGCAAATGTCTGATAAATCTTTCTATGGTTTTCAAATTAAAGAACGCTCAACTTAATGTTTTTTGTATTATTATTGAATTTATATGAGATTAATTTGTAGGTGGTCTATGTTTGCTGCTAGATTATGTGGTATTTGCAGTTAGGGAGCTTCAAAATTTGGGATCTAGCATCAATACAGGTATGACATCACCTTCTTTGTGGCCCAGAAATCTGTGTAACACAATTTTCTCATTCAGCTATTGTCACAACTTTTTACACGAGTGTGCAACGGTAGGACAAGGGGGAATGGGCTAAAACTGAAAGAAGGGAGGTTTAGGTTGGACATCAGGAAGAAATTCTTCACTGAGAGAGTGGTGAGGCGCTGGAACAGGCTGCCCAGAGAAGCTGTGGCTGCCCCATCCCTGGCTGTGTTCAAGGCCAGGCTGGATGGGTTCCTGGGCAGTTTGATCTAGTGAGCTAGTGGCTGGCAGCCCTGTCCACGGCAGGCGGTTTGGAACCAGATGATCTCTGAGGTCCCTTCCAACCCAAGCCATTCTATGATTCTGTGATATAAATTTCAGCCCTTTCCCACACTTCCCATCCTGTTGGTGGGTTGGAGAACATCATTAAACTGTACATTATCTAAAAAGGTTCAGGAGGAAGAAGGACTTTACATTCAAACCAAAGTAGATCCTTTTTTAGTAGTGTTTTTTGTTTAGCTGGCATTTTGTTTTATAAACTTCGGGAGAATCAGCTAGAAAAAAATGACATATTTGGAGAGAATCCTGAGCAGGAATATAGATCCTGTACCTTTGGGACTACTTTTTCAGCTCATCTATTATGCTGATAGGTGATGCAGAAAATTGCAAGGAAAAAACTGGATGAGTGTTTATCTTCCTGTGAAAGCACAATGATCGATAGATACTGTGTAGATAAGGGGAACATGTGAATGTACATTTTAACTTCACTTGAGGGGAAAAAAAAAAAAAAGTTAAAAAATGAGCAAAGAAGTCCTGCAACAGTTAGTTCTGCTTGTTGGTTTCAGGTTACCGCATGAGATTAGGATCTAGCACAGACAAAAAGGATTCAGGCCGCCTTCATGTTGATTTTGCTCAGGCAAGAGATGACTTTTATGAATGGGAATGCAAACAAAGAATGCTGGCCCGAGAAGAACGCCACAGACGTAAAATGGAAGAAGACAGACTGCGCCCTCCTTCTCCTCCGGCAATAATGCATTATTCTGAACACGAAGCTGCTTTGCTGGCTGAAAAATTGAAAGGTAAGCAGCATTTGATACTTTGCAGTGCATTATTCCTTAAGAGCAGGAGCCATCCAGAAGTCAGAACACGGGAGCCGGTTTCTCTCTGATGTATGTATTTCATTACTTGCCCTGTTAGCCTTCACCCATTCCTCTGCCATTTTTATGCCAGTGGTAATGATACTCACCCACCTGCTAGAAATGTATAACATCAGTCCATCTCGCTGTGCCTTAACAGCTAAAACACAACTTTTAGAAAACTGTATGGTGTTTTTTTTTCTGCTCAGTTGATGTCATCATCTGCTTTGAAAATGTTCTCATAATAAGACAACCTGTTACACACATCCTTCGTATTAAGGGCCTGATTCCTAAAATGTCTTTATTTCACTGAGTGGTATTTTATTACATTACATGCATGTGACTGCCCAAATTCCTGGCATTTAAATTGCCCTCATGATCTGCATTTAAATGTGCCCCTCAGATGCAGCGACACAACTTATCTCTGACACACACCATCCATTCCTTCATTCCCTCTTCAGGGTTAGAATTACATGTACAAGATAACATACTGTTTTGTTACGTGCTTACTTGCTTGTTTGTTTTTCTTGGGTATTCTCACCAACTTTGTATTTTACAAGAGTGAAGGTCTCTGTCTTTAAAAGTTAACATACAAAGTAAGAAGCAAAGAAGTAAAAATATTCATAGTAAAGAAATATTTTTTGAAAAAGTAAACTAAACAACTCCTCGTACCCTCTAGATTTGTGTTGGTTTCCACTGAGTGTTGAGCAACTGTGCTTGGCATTCTTTCCCCCCGTGGTGGCCAAGCATGTTACTTTGCTGTGTGCCAGGTCACAATAAACTGTGAGTCTTGCCGCTGTTTCAGAATTACCCAGATTAGAGGTAGGCTATCTAGCTGTCAACACACTGGCGCCTGTTCTAACTGTGAAACGTGTTTGGGAAGCTGCAGGAGGACAGTGCAAAGTGTTGCATCCTTGGAGCATGGAGCAGAGATGCACCCTACTGTCCCTTTGAGTACTGCATTGGTTGCAGTTACATCAGTTGGTTGCTATTTTGGCTAATTCACCACTTACACTCACCTGTTAAATAACTCTTTAAGTAACAGGGAAACTGGTAAAATAACCCAGATGTATTGATAGGCCAGGAGGAAAGGAAGAATGAAGTCCAAGTATAATAATTTTTTATTTTTACCCAGCTTCCAGTTCAGCTCCTCTAGAGGTTATACAATAGAGTACAGCTTTAGATCCATCTGTTCCCAGAATCTGTTTTCAATTGAATATTTTAGGAGTTAATCTTTTATAGGGAAGTTTTTCTTAATGTAGTAAGGCCTAGAGGTTTCCTGAACTAGGCCAGAAAATGCAAGAAGTCTGGACAATTTCATCCGTATGGCTAGCCATTGCTTGGGGCAGGTGAATGTGGGTTTTCGCAAGATGTTTGAGATGTCTATATTTAGAAGAATTTTTGCTCTAAGTCTGGGAAGTTTTCATGCTTCATTAAAACATATTCCAACTTTTTAGTGCTTTCTTTCTCTTGAAGGACATTTGATGAGAGATTAGCATATATTCGCAAGTTTAATATAGCAATATTTTGATCACGATAGAGGCCAATACCATGCACATGATTATTTCTCTGGAAATAAACATAAACTTTCAGAAACATACAGAAATAATTGTAAGAAATTAAGGAACCAAAATAATAAGTTTATTTTTTTATGGGTTAAAAGTCATTAAAATCCAGCAAAAGAATAGATTGCAGTTTTAAGAACTTATTAATTAACCTTTGCCTTTTAGTGAGGTTAAGTTACCAGTCCTACATCTGTACAGGTTGTTGGGGAAGGAGAATGCAAAGAAGCCCCCTCCCTTCTCACTGGGTTGTCTGCTGCACTAGGTTCTGTAGAAAGCTGAGATGGGATCCAGTCATTATACTGGTGAGTCCTACACTATGCTTAACCAATGGCATCTTGGCCAGTACTTTTGAGGGAGAGGGCAGAACATTAGGACCTCTCCTGGGCAACACAGGCTCCCCATAGGCCCTATGGGACATCCTAAAAATAGAGGTAAAACTACACTGACAATACATCTTTCACTCTAACAAGGGGTAGTTCATGTCATCACATATTCAGAATTTAAATGTGGGCTTCATTGAAGCTAGCAGAAGATATACATGCATACATATTTATATATATACATATAGGTACCTATATTTATATGTACACATATTTATAAAACTTGGTGTCAGTATATCAGTTCCCTGGATAACACCAGATTTGCATTGCTGTAAATGCCTGAACAATACATTTTAAAGAAAAGGATCAATATATATCTGCTCTTGGCATGATTTACCTTGAAAATCTCGTGTTGAGCAGATGCCCTGCAGTTGTTTTCTTGAGGAAAGTCATGACCTCCCCATGGTACTCATTTCAAAAGAGTCCTGAGCTCTGTTGCTAACTCATGAGGTAGAGCTGCAGGTGCCCAACATACGGGTTTGAGCTCCTGCAGTGCCTCCAAAACTTCACTGAGCAACACTAGCTGAAAAGCAAGCCAAATAGCTAAACATCTGTCATCCCAAGATACTGCTCTGCAATCACAGATGTAGACAACTTGGTCTGAGTCCAAGGAACTTTTGTTGTCAAAATAACCTTGGAAATTCCAGACGGCAAGGAAATCTGACAGTGAGCAGAGATGAACGAGACTCATCAGACAGCCTCCTATTGTGGTCTGTAGATATTTACTGGGTCTGTAATAGAAGTGACAATATCTTTTTTCATCTTGCACAGACTGCAGCATAAGACTTAAAGAAGTCATTGTTTTTGTGTACCAGACTTGGCTGGAAGCTCTCACCTCAGTACCGCCAGCGTACTCCTATTTCTCTCACGTGCTAAAGCTACCTGGTATGGCAGTAACAGATGTGGAGAAGAATGTGTGGTAGAGTACAGAGGGCTCTTCTGTGCTGGTTGGACGTAAAGGTTCATTATAAAATTTCAGCCAGGCAGTCTCTACTAGTATGGAGCTTCAGTGAAATAACAGCTGGACTCTCAAAATGCAGTGCCTGGTGACTGGGGTGGGAGCTGAGACATCTCCATTGCATGAGAGGCCATGCATACCTGCAAAAGCATGAGGGGCTATGACTTCTCCGCTCTCTACTGTCTGTGGACTACCCCCAAATGCTTGGGGTACTTGGTTTGAACACTTGCTTTATGCAGAAATCATTGGAACTAATAAGGGTAACTGTGGACCAGTGCAATTCATCACTGCTTCCCATTTTGCACTGGCAGACAGTGATGTTTAATGGATATATATTTTTTTCCTTTTCTTTTTCTTTTTCTTTTCTTTTTCTTTTTCTTTTTCTTTTTCTTTTTCTTTTTCTTTTTCTTTTTTCTCTCCTTCTTTCTTTCTTTCTTTTTTTTAATTTACTTTTCCACTAAGGTCTTTAGGGTCCTGTAAATGCAATCCTTCATAACTTTTTCCTTGCTGGCAGTGTGGACATTTTTTTCTGCAGTTTATAGCCAAGAGCATATTCACTTTTCTTTTCTCTAAATGTCTACAATGTTGTTTATTTCCCTATTGACCTATCACATTTTGCCATTGCCACTTTTCACTATGTGGCAGTGACATATTGCCAGCGTTTTGAGTGTAGGTCTCATGGATCGGAGCCAGTAGCTCTGAAAACATAGGCCTACATGGCTAACTCTCATTGATTAAATGCTTTTTGAGCTGCTCTGCATTGATAATTTGTGAGTAGTGTTTTCTGTTGGTCACAGGCAGAGCCAAAAGAGGAAGAGGCCAAGGAGATGATAGTTCATGGAAAGAGGACATTTACTGCATTGGGAAGATGACTTGTCACAAAATACTCAATTTAAATTTGGTTCATGCACTCTCATACAATGTTTACAAGCCTTCTTCATTGATCACGGCAGATTTAACACAGGAAGGCAGAAGAGAACTGAGTCTGGATTATCAGAAGGAAATGAGCTCCAGCACTCAGACTAGATGGGTAACATGAGGAAAGTCCTTCTCATACCAGAGCTATGTTTATCAGTTTGAGGTTTGTAGCCTTTATTTTAGGTTTGAAAGCTAGTTGGGGGATAAATAAATAAATAAATAAAATTGCAGCGAGTTTAGTTTTTCCTTGTTTTTTTTTTTTTTTTTGTCCTTTCAAACCACTGAAGTAGACTTCAACGGGAAAAAAAAAATATATAAAGTCAAATAAAATAAATCAGTGCCATTTATTTAAAATAGCAAATAAAATTCTCACTTTTTCAAAAGGTGCACTTCAACTCTACTTTTTGATTCAAATATTCCCACATTTGACATGGAAGTGCAAATAGTTTCAACAGACCATCATTGGATTGCCAAGGAATAAGTTAAAAGCTAAACATAACTCAGATTAATGAAACTTCTAGCCTGCTTTTTGAGATCCTCTTGTCTTGGATGAAAGTCTGCATTTCTTTGATGAAACATCTCAAGAATTTCGTAGACCTGGAGTCCGTATTTCACGGTGAAACATGACTGTAAATGTGAATTGTCCACCTTTAAAGGACTTTGAGAATAGTCCTTTTCTATGACAAAACCAGCAAAATATTATGTATTTTGCTATTATATTATAAAAATGTGACCTTCTTTTCTTCTGATTCATTGCAGCTTTCTTATTTCATGCATTTGTTTCAGATTTTGGTTCCTCAGTATTAAATCAGATGTGTTACTACTGCACAGTGATGTTTGTCTGTAGATATGTGGGATCAAATCTGCATACTCTCACATCTGTTTTCCTGGGTGCTTTATAAACGGCTAAGTAACGTGGTGCCCAGAACTTCACACAACTAGAGATGGGCTGAACCTTTCATCTTTAAGTGGAATGCTGCTGACAGGTGTATCAGAACAAATCATTTTAATCAGTGTGCTTATAACATTTGTGTTTCAAAGCAGAGTTTCGAACATTATAGTATTTTTAATTTGAGAATATCTGTATTGTAGTCAGAAATCATTTCTCTCAGATAAGCTCCTTTAAAGTGCTACATCTGTCTTACTTGCTGCAGGTAGTTAAACAGTTCCACCATCTAACAAAGACATCTTTTCATATCTGAATATATGGTTTTAAATATTTTAAGAAAAAAGAGAGAGAAACATTTGCAAGTCATATACGATACCCTGATATTTACCTCCTTTTTAAATACAGTGTCTCTTTATGAGCACAGGAATGTTATTCACGTGGCTTTCTATTTAAAAAAAATATAATTTGAAAAATTGAGAAGCTGCTGCTTTGCCAGGCACTGTATTATCCCCTGAAGAGAGAACAGATTGGAAATTTAAATAAATAGATGGCAGTTACAGTAGAGAGAACTAACTGGGGATGTGTCTTGTGCAAGATTCACGTAACATCAAGCCTGACAATCTCAATCCATGCACATCATTTGAAATATAAACAACGTTTAATTGCTTGGGAAATGGAATGTTTCTCTGAGAAGAGAACCGTGCTGCCATCGCTCTCGCTCCGCGCTCGAGAGCCGGATTTGGGGAACACTACAGACACGGTGTCGTTGTCTGCAGGGGCAGCTCTCACACCACGGGATGCAGCTCAGTGCCAGGCGACATCGGAGGGAGGCAAAGCTGAGATCCTCCTGACAAATCCAGGTTTAATTTCTCCTGAAAGACTCCAGGCCTTTTTTTAGCACAATCCTTTTTTATTAGTAATATATCAAGGCAGAGACCTACAATAGACATGCTTTGAGGCTTTAGCGTCAAATCTGTTCGCTTAGCCTCCTCAGTTTTTTAGATCATCATCTTCTCCTTCCTTCTTCCATATGCTGCTGACATCTGCTGTGGCACTATACATCTGGCTCAAAATGCATCATGCAGAGGGGCTACGAGCAGACACGTTGCAAGGGCAGTTTTGTTTCCTGGCAAAAGAGTGTAAAGGTGGGTGCAGCTGTCTGCGGCCTGATAACCCAGTTCCCTGGACACCTCGCTCCATGACCCTGCAAGAAATGCTTGCACTATTAAGTGTGTTACCAAAGGCACCCTCACTTAAGCTGTATTGTATCACTGCAAATGTTAAGGTTTTTCTGTAAACCCACTTGATTAAATGTGGAGCACTGCAAAATGGCTCGAGTTAATTACTATGAACTGGGAAATTGCAGCTCACTGATCTGAAAGTTTGTGGTGTGGTTTTTGAGAAATAGGGAGGGAACTCAGTACCTTCATAATTACTTTTTATTGGCAATAATGGCATCAGCAGGATAAGATAATGGATTTCTGTGTCTCATGAAACACCCACCTCTGGAAGAATCTTACGTGATTGAATTTGGAAGAAGGATTTTGATGATACAGGGGGGAGTGATTTCCTTTTAAGATACCTTTTAGTAAATGTGTATGTATATTTTTACCAAATCTGGTTTCAGCTAGTCATTTATTATATAACTGCAAAAGTTTCTCAGGGATAGCATACAGTTAAGGCTATTTAAGAAATAGTAAGGTGTATGATTAATTTTTCCGTAAAGTAACCCTTTGGCAGTAAGAGTTTGTATTCCCAGGTTCTCACTTACTTATCATACAGTGCCATTGGGTTAAAAATGTTATTAATCCCAAAAGAACCAGACTGATATGTGTGGTGCGTGGCACAGTTATATAAAGTATTTGAGCAGGAAAAAAAAAAAAAAAGAAAGTGAGGGTAGCAGACTGGAGAGTTGTGTTTCTAGGTCAGCGCAGGAGAAGCTCTTAAGCCAGGAGGAAAATAGGTCGTCACTGTGGCACCAAAAGTGGCATGTGCTGGGAAGCAGATTGTTCCTGATGCACAGGTGAGCTGGCTTGAACTTGCTGCTGAGTGATGTTACTGCCCCTTTTCACCCATTTCGTTCACCCACTGGGGTTTATCGTGTTTTTTTGTTGTTGATGATGTTTGTTTGTTTGTTTGTTTTTAATTCAGTGCTTGCAGTTTAGAAGTCTTAGTTATAGTCGAAAGAATTATTAAATCAGAAGTCAGATTAATCTTGGTCAGACATCCTCCCATGGCTGCAGTTACATGCAGTGAACGTCTCTAGCCTGATGTGGCCTCTAACCCATTCTGTAATAATGGGACTGGGCTTGATTTTGCAATGGGCAGCTCCAGGCTGGGGACACAGCATCTTCCCATGGCACTGCTACAGGTGGCAGAGAAGAGGCTGTCAGTCAGAGGCACATAGATGAAGCACACCCCAGGACTCGTGTCCCCTCTCTGTATACCCTGTAGTACAGACATTCTCAGATGCAGTTCAAGAACTGTGTGTTGATTGGATTTTTACTGGGCCAGGCAGAGCTTAGGAGCAGGGCACACCTACTCATTCTCATCTCACAGAAGAGCAAGAGAAAAATGAGATCATTAATGCAACCTAAAACAAAGGCAAGGAGCATATGTTTCCCAGGTGTAGATAAAGAAAGGTGTAAGATAAAGAACAACAGTTCTGTCTTTTCAACATCTCCTTGCAAGCCTGTGAGATGGCATTAGTGGAGCAAGATTAGGATCAGGAGGCAGTGTGCGCTGACTTTGGACAGCAGGACAACATAAAAGGATTGCTGCAGTTTAGGTGGGCTCTCAGTGTTGCATGAATTATCTCAGGTACCCTTCCAAATTTTGAAAAAGCCCAGCATTGAGACAATACTAACAAGGCAAAAGGCAATTGTAGCCCCAGTGTTTGGTCTTGTCCTAGCTAGAAGTCCAGCGTCTGATGTCACTCTCCAAATACAGAAATACAAAACTGTCTATATTTGAAATATATCTATACATGTAAAAATGACAGTAATAAGAGTATTCAAATGCTTGGCGTCAGTGATGGATTTATCTATCTCCTATCTAATGGCTAAGGCCTTGGAAACCATCACCTCTGTTGTGAAAGCACCTTATAGAGGTGCTTAACATTGAGAAACAAATAGTTACAACATTTCAGATTACTCTGAGCTGAATTATGCTCTGTGTTACACCAGAGAAGCTCCATAAACTGTGAACAAAATCATTGTTTCCAATGCCTTTTCCCAGTTTGCCATTTGTTAGCAGTCCTTGTTGTAGCTTTTATCTATAAAGAATATTATGACAGTTAGGGTTGCTTTCAGGTGATCAAATTATGGGCAGAAAA
>VXAV01013312.1:308629-323901 GCA_013399715.1 Alectura lathami | reverse complement strand
TTTTTTTTTGAGAATAATTTGAGGGTTAAGTAAGTGGAGGAAATCCTTTTTCTGCTTTTCATTTTGTCACTGCAGTTATGCACTAAAAACTCTTTGACGTCTTCCTATCTGGTGTTTTAATTGAGGATAGTTTCTGAAATGAACATATAATGACTTTTGATAAATCTTAGCACCTGTTCACAGAATGGAAATTAAACACTTTAAAGTTCAAATGTTTTTCAGACTTCACATGATCTTATTAATACCCATTAGTGCAAAATAGGAAACCATCACTTTCTCATATCTTTGTGGATCTTTTCCACTTGCAAACTAGAAACAGATTGTTAATTAAGCAAGATTTTCTGAGCACCTGGGTCATCAATACAATAGTAATTAAATTCTAGCCTCAGCTTCTATACACATAATAATAGAGTGCTTTAGCATTTTCATTCTTTTCAAATTAATTGAATAAATATACACTGCATAATTTTGTTGATGCTTCCACCCTTCACTCGGAGCAAGTTCTAATATGCTGAAATTATCCTATGTCCTGTTGAAGCTTGAAGGGATCACAAATGGATCAGATCATCACAGTAGTTCTGGGGCAACTTCTTTAGTATAAATAGCATTTAGTTTTAAAAGAAGACATTTATTTCTGTGGCTTTAGAAGTTAATTAACTAGCCATGATGATTGCAAAGAAAATCTTCTATGTATAGAATCATAGAATTATTTAGGTTGGAAAAGACTCTTAAGATCATCATGTCCAACCATCACCTAACACTAAGGAGTCCACCACTAAACCTTGTCTCTTAGTGCCACGTCCACACATGTCTTAAATGCCTCCAGGGATGAGGACTCCACCACTCCCCTGAGCAGCCTGTTCCAAAGCCTAACCACCCTTTCCATTAACAAGTTCTTTGTAATACCAGATCTAAACCTCCCCTGGAGCAATTTGAAGCAATTTCCTTGTTTCCTATCACTCAGCTTCTGAGAAAAGATACTGGCATCCACCTTGCTACAACCTCCTAAATCTGAAAGCAGCCTGCCACAGAGGTGAAAAAGAGAATAAGTTTTTAACTACTTGTTCATCCTGAACCAGAACCTTTTCTCCCAACTCTCTTTTCTTTCTTTTCACATCAGTTACAAGCAATGTTGTCCTTCCACAACACTGACCTGCCTAGAAATGATTTGGCCAAGATATAAGTTGCCTTGATCCTGGCACAGTTAACTACAAGACTGTCAAGAAGTCCAGATTTTCTACAAATGACCTGGGCTGTGCTCCTGAGTGAGCAGTTGTGCCAATTTATGAAGTCAAACTGAAAAAAGCTTCAAGGCTATGACAGTGTTCTATAACATTGTCCAAGATAATTGCCCTTAACAATGATGTCTGCCTTCAGAATGAATTCTTTAAAGTTGATCGAGGGAAGCCCATTTCACATCTCTTCCTCATATGCAGAAAAGTGTAATTGTTCATATACATAAAAACACATAGGCCATGGACGCAGAGCAAAATGATCTACCACAGGTGAGCTTCTATATATTAAATAAAAGAGAAGCAGCAGCTGCAGCCACAGCATGCAACATTTAAATGTGACTAGGCCCATCCCATCTGCTGGCAAATTCTCGCTATCAAATACCCACACTTGAAAGCCGACCCTGCTTGTCTTTCATGCTTTCATTTGCACAGCCTGCTGGTCTGTATGCAGCTGCTACAGGGGAGTACATGTCAGGTTTATGCCTTGAGTGTCATGCCTATAGCCACAAGCCTATAGGTACATGCACAAAGGCACATGGCTGCATGAAAAGTTATAACAGACATCACTGGAAAGCAGCTGCATGCTTGTACTTTGGTACATTGTTGTAAGTTGTGTAGACTAAAGTTATGGAGACAGACTTGAAAGGAGACATCTCCAACATTGATAAAATGTAAGTACAAAAGACACATCATTGGATGGATATTGATGATGTTGTTTCAGTAATGACATCATCCATAGACTCCTAGTGTCTTTGCTTTGCTTCTCTATAGTGATCACAACATAAATTGCTTGTCTTGTTTGACTTCCTTGTTCACCAAAGTTGAGCAGATTGTCGCCGTTTTCAACGCTTCTACCAGACAAAAAGCTTGGGACCATTTCTCGAAAGCCCAGCGAAAGAACATAGACATTTGGCGAAAGCATTCTGAGGTTGGTGATTTTATTATTACTTTCTATCCATCATCTCACAGCTGGATTGACACAGAACGAGTGTGATTGTAGCTGGACATAGTGTATTCAGCAGTATTTATGGCTACCATTTGAGTGGTTTATCAACTGACCATTTTACAGTCTCATCTACAGTATGAATTGCTCCCGTTGCTCTCATTAAGATAATAGTCATTAAATAGCACTAAGACAGAGAGCGATGTGTTTTTATTTTTCATGCAAGATTTGGGAAATCATTGGAGGAATATGTTTACTATCTAAAATAATGAACTGAAGTAGTGAAATTAGTAACACTATTTTCAACTAAGGAGAGAAATACTTAATAAAAACATCTTTTTAGGAGTCATCGTGATCTGATTCTAAAAGAAGGAATCTGTAGCACAGATTTTTTTTCTGGTTGTACCATCATATGGTCATTATAAGATGACTTTGTGTGAAAATAAAGTAAGAGAATTTCGTTCCTAAATAATGACCCATATGCATTAAGTCCAGAATTATGACATATTCTTTCCCATTTTGTTTATATTTTTCTTTTAAAAGGTAGATAAACCACTTGTATTGATTCTAAGTATATTGCTTGCAAAGAAAAGAGTGTAAATGTAATCATAATACCACACAGGGTTAGCAATGTGGGAACATGCATGTGTGACTGTCATAAGCATGAGCAGAGGCAATGGGATTCTAACTCTCCTTGCTGCAAGTGACAGCAGAGGAAGCGATAGTCCTCATCTTGTGTTTTGGTCATCCAGCTTTGGTTTTTAATTCAGTATATACGCTATGAGCCTGTATTTTAAAAAGTAAGTACCACTGTCTTTGTTTTCTTTCTTTCTTACTCCTTTTTTTTTTCTTTTAATATGAGTAACTTACATACACTCGGCTTATCTTCACATAGTACAGTGTGTTGATTGTTAGTATCACAGTCCTCTAAATGATTTTTCTGTCTCAAAATAAAAACTTTAGAAGGTAAGGTACGCTTATTTAATTATTTTGTAGTACACTTGTAAAATAAGTGTTGTACACTTAGTTTGAGAAACACTAAGTGCTGTGATATAAATCATTTGGATAACATTTTAAGTGCCCATTAACTAATGCTAAATTACTGTTGAATACCAATGGCACTAAATGTAACATCCACATGAATACCAAATGAATTCTTTATTATCAGTGCTATTATGGTGAATACCAAATGTATTGGGGCACTTAAAATAAAATGTTAGCATAATTTATTGGTACAAACTGTATTTTTCATTTTGTTCACAATATTTCATAAAAGTATTGGGTAAAGCCTTGGTTTACTTTAAAGTTGGGAAGTTGGGGGACTGATATTTATATTATCTTTCACAGAGGTATGAAAGTATGATTTGATAGTTTATTTCAATGATGTTAAGACCATCCCTTCTTAGACTAACTTTCTGTAAAGGGATGTGGTGTATAATTGATCTGCTGGCTTCTAAATAAAACAAATAGACAAATGAACATGTTTAATAGAACAAAATGTTTATGAGTTGAATTTTCCAGAAATGTTAATTCACTACTTGCTTTTTCAAGTATTATTGCAGTTTTTTTCCCTAAAAAAAGGATAATAAAAGCAATTCAAAAACAGGTGAGGTCTCTCAATGAATCAACATGTTTTAGAAATGCCTGTTTTTCAGATGTGAAATATGATGGAAATGTATCAGATGACGTCTTTGATTTATCCATATTGTCTAACCATGACATTAACTGCTGATTTGTTTAATTACCTGGTCACCTTCCCTTTTGTTCTGACTTTAGGCATGCATTACTAGAAACTCAAGCCCAAAGCAAACCCTCATACACATTGACGTTCTCCATGGAAGATTAGTGACTTTGCTGATAGTGTAGAAATTGATGCATCAAGGACATTTATCCCCTAAAGAGGGAATAAATGTAAGCTTATGTCTGCTCATGTGTGCAGTCAGTATTCCCCAGTAAAAAGTGCAGGTGGCATTTTCCAATGAGGAAATAAGCTTGCTTATTTCTTCCAGAGATGCCACTTATTGCATGAAACACTGGTTGACAGTTTACCATTTTAATCACTTTTTCTTTTTTAACTTGAAATTATTCTGATGGAAAACACCCACTAATTAGCCTCTTTGCCTTTGCTGTGATTAATGGACATGTATACATTTATCGGAGTATTTGAGATCTCCTGATGAACCATGAGCACAGCTCAAGGGAAACACCTTTCCTTTTTCACACAGTCCCCCTCTGACAGCTTATTGTCAATTGCGTGGAGCTGTGGTCGGGCTCTTCAATGCTGTTTCCTCCTTCCGCGTGCCTCTTCCTTGTTTCAGAGATTTCAAACCACCTCTTTGGGAATTAGGCCCTTTGTAGGCAGAAAAATTAGCTGTCTGCTGGCTGAAAAGGCCTACACTAATCACGATGCAGCATCCCCGTGTTACAACTGACAGGATTATTAGGACAAAATAGAATTCTCTCCATCTTCTCAGCGCTGCCTTTGAAAAGCCAGTCACTGCACCAGTGCTGGCCTTTCTGCTGAGAACAAAGACTGTCTAGACTCCCACAAAGCCTTCGTGCCTAATGATCCTTTCCCCAAGGAGACATGCACGAGCTTCCTCCTGCCTCCCCATGTGGCAGTCACCCAGACACCAGGCCGTTGTATTTCCCACCACCATGCAGAAATTTTCAGGACAGTGTTGTTGGGCTGGGCCTTTCAAATCCAAGGCAGTCTGGGAATTGGGGGATGGAGGTGAGACTGCTTTGGTTGGGAACAGGCACCTAAAATATAGGGTGCTCCATCGGCATGGACTGCTCTCAGCAGCTGTTATAGTCAGTGGGGAGAGCTAGGCACTTTCAGCTTACAGTTAATCTGACTTCGTTTTGATAGTTACCTGATGCATGTGAGCTGCCTAAAGTGCCTGGGATTTTCACATTTCTGTGAAATATGTCTGTAGGAAGTAGTTCTGATGGAGAAACCTACAGCTGACCAGAGGAATCCTACCCGAAGTGCCAGTGAGAAGCAAGAATTCTTTATACCTTAAGCAGGCTGACAATTTATCTATCAATCTGCTTGATATCCAGTTTTAAGCATTATCTCTACTGCTAAAACATTTTTCTTTGTTTAGCAGAGCTAAAGATCACTTGCCATGAAGACTCACTTTCTCTCTTGTTTTCCCTGAGTGTTACCTTTGATAAATTCTATTATTCCTCATGAAAAATTCCCTGTGCTACCGTTCTTATAAATATTCATAGACAACTACATAAAATTGCACTGTGTAATGGTGTATAATTAAAAACCAGAGCAGTTTTAAAAACAGATATTTTTGATAGAACAGCAACTTTATGGAAGTTAATACTGACTAAAGGTCATTTTGAATTTTAGGAGCTCCGAAATGCTCACAGTGAACAGCTCATGGGAATCCGTCGGGAAGAGGAGATGGAAATGTCTGATGATGACAGTGGTGACAATCCCAGTAAAAAGCTGAGAGTAGATGATTCAGGTAAAGCCAAATCCTTCTATAATGTCTCCAAGTATATACGGCTGTTGTTTTTTTTTTTTTTCAAAGCAAGCAAAATCTTACATATGAGAAATGACATATTAACAGTCGATTATATAAAACAGTATCTTATTTTAAATACTCATAAACTAGTTATCTGAATTTTACAAGCTGTCTCTAGGAGGTTTCTGTTGACTGCTGTGATATATAATGATGAAAACTGCAATTCTGCCCATGGCAGGAAGCATTATGTTCTTTCAGCATGCTGCCTGCAGTCTTGCATAATACTATTTCATTCCATGGCTGTAACAACTTACTTACTATGAGACCAGTTGAAGGTCTGTTACAGTCAGTATTCTCTAAGCCTTAGCTTCCTTTGCAGCAAATACACAGTAATGTATGACCTCTCTAACAAATACACTGTACCATTTTGACTGTGTTTTGAGGAATTAACTTCTAACAGTACATATTTTGCAATATGGTACTGCATGCTGCATTAGTTCAACACGTATTAGAAGGCTGTCATGAAAGAAAGAGCAATTGTGCTTGTAACATTTGGAAAGGAAAGCAACGTTTTTAGCCTTCTGCAAGTATACCCAAGGTATCCAGTGTGGACACTCAGAGATGGCTCACAAACTACTAAATTACTGGTAACATGATCTAGATGGAACCTTTACTTGATTTCTTGACATTGGCTAATGAAGTTGTGAGTAGGTAGCAGGAGTTTGCCTGTTTAGAAACTCATCTTCACAAAGAATATTTACAGAAGCTGAAGCCAGAACAAAACTGCAAACTGCCAGCTAGCAGTGAGCCTTGCAGAGGTGAAGAAGTAGTAAAGAAGGAAACCTTGAGTCTGATGATGAGGATGATTTTGGTCTGCATGTAGGCACTGTATTAGGAAAGGAAAGAATATCACCCATTCAACGGATTCAGGTCCTTGTAGGGAAGCACTCTGACTCTTCCTGTGAAAAAATGCTGTGTGTAAGGAAGTAAAGACTAAAGGAAGGAGCATCTTTCTAGCAAGGAAAGTTTTAGTACAGCATTTCTCTTGAAGGGAGAACTAATGTTTTTCCTGAAAGAAAGTGCATCAATAAAACCTATAAAAGACAGCCTTAACTTTTACTTTGTTTATTGTATGGGTTTGAATTTTCTAGAAACCATGAGTAGAATTCATGGAGCTGAGACAGCAGGTCTCTGCAAGCAAAGCACTGCTAGCGATCAGAGATTTTTTTTAATCATTTTACCTTGACTGTGTCCGGTCTTATGGAGAGAAGTCACTAGAATTAACAACAGGAAGGTAGAGCCAGTAATACCCACACTACATAAAAGGCGTAATGATGTTTTGAGCTGTCATACTCATCAGTTCATCTGGGTTTAACATGTGCATGCACAGAGCTGAGCTATGCAGGTTATTCTTTTTGCCTCTGATTAACAGTCGCAAATAGGAAAGCATGTTTGGTTTTCTTCTATAAAAAGGAACATTTCTGCCAAGTATCTTGATATCTGAGATTTCTACTGCATTCCAAACTACTTCATTTTTTTTGTATTGTTATAACGTGGGCACTTGACACCACTCAATGACAAGAGCAGCAAGCCCAGTATTGTGTTGCGTACTAAATCAAAATTTAGCAATGTGAATCAACTTGAGTACTTGTCCATCATTGTCCATTGTACCATTCATCCTCCTCTTGATCTTAGTGGAGTTGATCCAGCCTGCTGCATATATACAATCATCCAGTTCTAAAATTATTTTTTTTCACTTTCTTCTAACATTACACTCTCAAGTAAAGCATGTGGATTTGATTCATCTGCCATTGACAATAGGGGGATCTTGAAGTTAAATAAGAAAAAGTTATTGCCTATAAAATATGGACAAATGAAAAGAAAGTGAGAGAAGGGCATTTATTTTTCATTTTTATGTACAACATTTTTAAAATTATTATTAGGGTTAGCCTTCTTCTCTTTTTCTTGTTTTTTTTTTTTTTTTTTTTTTTTTTTTTTTTTTTTTTTTTTTTTTCTTTTTGAGTATGTCATTCCAGAACCACCTCTTTATCTCACTGGAGTGGCTATTTGTATTCATAGTCACCTCTGTTTTACAACGAACGTCTTTTAAAGAGTGTTTAATCACAAAGAAACAATTCTATACAGTAAGAAAACATTAGCACTTTCTGTATTTTTAACCACTTCTCTTAAAATGTTTGCCTAAATACTTGACCATGGGGAGGGCAAGGCTTGAACAGCACAAGAAAGATATTGTCCCTCTTCAATTCAAGGACAGTGTGTACACCTAAAGGCTTTAAATGTCCAAATCCAAAAATATCTGATGCGACCAGACATGATTAATTGATTTGGAGCATTCTGGAGTTTTGGATTGCCTGTCCTGCCATCCTAATGATTTTCTCCAGGACTTTGCTTTTCAGTCTGGCCAATGAATTTCACCATCTTCTCAAAGGTGGAAGCAACACTGCTGCAAGGTTACCATCCTCATACCTACAACAGGTGACAGAGATTCCTCCAGTCTCCAACACCAGTGTCAGGTCTTTTTTCATTGTTTCACCTAGTTAAATCACCACTGGTGTAAGAAGGCATAATGTCAAATTAATTCAGCAAATTAGAGTGGTTCCTAAGACTTCATTTTATCTCACTGTAGTCTGTAGTTGCAGCAGTTGCCCAATATCATTTCTTCTGTTACTCAAGCCTTTTCCATTCAGAAATAACACTACATCTGCAAGTGTTTAGATAGTATGGTGCTGAGTATGTCACATCTCCTCACAGCTAGACTGAATTAGAATGAGAACTCTTCTCTACAATTTTTGAAAACTACCATCCTGAAAAACAGAGGGTGGATTCCAGCCCCAGCATTTCAAAACACAGTGCAGCACATCTAAGTCCTGAGGCTGTGCAAGGACCTCAATGCCTGAATGTTATTCCAGGCTTACTGGGCTTGAGTTTTCAGAGCAGCATTAGAACGAGTTGAGCCCTTGTACAAAACAAATTCCAGGGATTTGGAGTGGATGATGAAAAAACTGTTAGTAGCCTTGGTTTGTGTTCTTTCTTCAAGTTGTGCAAGATACTAAGTCATGCAGGAGACCAATTTGTGTGGTGTACTAGAAATCTGCAAGTAGTTGTTTGTTTGGGAAGATTCAGGCTTGTTGCTTGAGGCAATACAGAACTGCTCAAGAGGGACTTGCTGCAAAGTTCATCACTGGGTTCCAGTCTTGAATCCTCTTCTTTCATCTGCCAATTGCTCTTCTGCTTGTTTATGAACCTACTTTACTGATATAGATTCAGTGACAGAGCTGGAATGAGAACTGGGACCTTCAGTCTCCTGGACCTGTCTTCCATCCTCTAGTCCCTGGGGCAGGGTTGGCTCCTGCACTAAAACCTTCTGCTCCTCCAGGTATTTTACAGGTCATTCTCCTTTGGGCTAGTTGATACCCTACTCTAGCAGGTGCAAGCTGAATCTTCAAAGAAAGGGAGGCCATGGTTATTTGCTTGTTCTGTTGGAGAGCATCTCAAACAGCTGCCAGGCCCCCCTAAACAGCCCCCTCGGGAAACCAGTAAGTTAGCTGAACTGGCGTACGTGACTAATTTATAGGAATCCCTCCTGATTTACAGAGCAAAGATCATCTGCTTTATGGGGAAAGCTGGCAAAAGGCTGACCTGAGACTGAGTGAATATGACCTGAGGGCACAGCTATTCCTTCAGAGTGATGTTTTTTTTTCAAAATTCAGCCTTTAAACAGTGATTTTTCTGCATTGTGGATTTTGGAGTTTGAAAGGGACAAGAGGATTGCTGAAGTAAAGCTAGGAGATTGCTAAGAAAAAAAATAATGATGATTGGCAACTCAGTTAATACATTTGAAAATCAAGGTGCAGCTACTGAAGCATTAACTCAGGGGAAAAAATTAGATTCTCCACTGGAGTCTGGAAGATATAGGAAAATCTTCAGAACGATCAGGATTTATGGATGCTTCGTCTCCCACCTGCTGGCACTGAGAGTAAGGATCCACATGTAAAAGCCTCCAAACTAATTTTAAGAATTAGTGAAGTGAAGCTGTGTGTTGTAGGAAAGAGCTGAAGTTTGGTTTATACCTAGAAGGCACTTGTAATTTTACTTTTAAGGGGAGGTGGGTTAATCTCTTGCTTCTGCAGTTCTCCGTGACACACCATTAATTCCAGCAGCTCCAACTGCAGTGAGAAATGGCAGCCGGCACCATGGGAAAGGAAGAAACGCACGGTGCTTGCAGAGGGACACGGGAAGGATGGGACTGGGATCCCGGAGCCCTGGGCAAAGTCCCAGCTCTGCTACAGAACTCACGGCAGGATGAATCAACGCATTTGTGGCATCTCAGTATCAAATGGAGTCAACGATACTTCCTCTCATTCATCCACTGCCTGTGGATGAACAACACCAAGCGGAACAGGGCTGTCTCCAGCTCAACATACTTGCAGCAGCCCACTGTTTGTGCTCCTGGAGCATTTCACTCCATCATATTACGTGTGATGATGCAGCATATACAAGTTTGGACATACAAGATAGCGCTGCCTTCCAAGTCAGACTAGCTGAGACCTCCATGGCAGGATAAAGACACATAGCCAGAATAGGTGCCAAATTTAGACACAGCAGCTCTTCCTGTCTTGGACAGTAGCCTGTATCTTTAAGTGCTCCTCTGAACTGATCCCTGCTCTTTGCAGCATGAGCAGAGTTAGTTGCCATAGGAGACAGTCCAAATAGCAGGCAGTCCCTCTGACAGGAGAGCCTAAGTCCTTGTGAAAGTCAGGATGTGACAATTGCACCCCATGCATGCAGCACAAAACAGGCTTTGCAGTATTGTCCTGAAGTTGCAAGCCTGGCAAGTCTTCACGGAAAGCCTGAAAAAACACCAAGCGATCTGCATGGTGCTTATTTTTCTTTTCTTTTTTTTTTTTTTTCCCCCCAATTCAATCTTCCTTTGCTTTCTTTAAAGCTTCTGTGAGTGCAGAGATGCACACATATAATATGCTTTATAGCTGGATTAAAGTAGCAGGAAAGCTCTCTACAGCTTGTTACAACCTGGCATAGAAATTGCACAGCCCCAGCTGTGCAGAGCTGAGCTTTGCTCTTCCTTTCCCTCTAACTGACCTGATGTCATGGCAAGACTCATGTCAGGTCTTCCTCTTCCTACTGATTCCACAGATCAGATAGTTCTTCCTTTCCTTTCTTATAAACCTAATCTTCTGGTTTTTTTTTTGTTTTTTTTTTTTGCTGTTTATTTTCGTGGGAGTTATTGTTTTAAACCAGAGGTTTGACTCATTTTTCTGTCATTGCTTCTCCATTTCATAGCTTTTTAGCACGGATTTTGTGAAAGCAATACTGATATTTAACAAGCGCATAATTTCTTAGTCTTCCTTTTAAACACTTGTTGGTAAAGGTAATGTAAAATAGCAAGATGTATTTACTTTAAAAATTAATGGGCTGGCATTGGTTTATTCCTAGGATAAATCAATACTCTTTCAAAGCCATTAGCAGCTGGTGCCATAATCAGCCCTGTGGCAATAAACATATAAAGGCGTACGCAGAGGAAAATAAACCTTGTTAGCAAAATCTGCTAACCATGCTTTATAAACCGTCTCAAACAGAACGTATCTTCAGTCTGAAGAACCAAATTGTCACCGTGCTGGCATGGTCTCTTCTTTGGCTGGAGAGCTAAATAACCCTTTTTGAGCTCTGTGAGTGGCATGGCTTCCCCATGAATGGAGATGCTCTGGACACAGCAGAGACAATCAGCTTTGCTCCCAGGGACCATCAGAACTGATCACTAGAAAGCAGCACAAGATGATTACTCCCTTAACAAAGGGAAAAGTCTGTTCTAGTGTCTTTCACAGCATGCCAGTTAAGAGCTGTTGTCATCAGGCAGACTCCAATTTTGTGCCTTTAAATGCATTCCATTTTTCCCACTGCTTTTACAAAAATAGGCTGAAATTCAGGAAGGATGTAGGCAGGGACCTAATTTTATGCCCCTAGTTTTAAGTCCATTTGGTTTTAATAGTGCTACTTGTGCAGCTTAATTTAGGAGAAGTGCCTTGATGGATCAGAACTGGAGGTAGCTGCCAAGACTATCTGCCCCAGAGAATAAAGGCAGCCTCATCCTGTTCCAGGTACTGGGTCAGTTCCTCTGGATGAACACCTTGGCTTTGGGATGAAGGTCTATGCTGGTCCTGTGGACCCAGCAGTCAAGGGGTTAATAACATAATTTTCAATTTTTAGGAGAGACAGACACTTCAAAGACACTCCTCTGCTGTGGGTTTTAGGAGGATGTCCCGTTAACTACAAAACAAGTGTGTTGTGCTTTGATGCTTTTCAACTGCCAGAAATATTATTATCTAGATCACATTTTGTTATGTTTTCTGGGTATTTCATACTGATAAGGCTTTATGGAGGATCATTACATATGAGACTAGATTTAATCCTGTTTTTAGTAAGCTTTAAGGACACTGAGGGATTATTTATGTAATAAGATGCAAAGTTGCTATGGAAAATGCTATAGCAACCTAACATCTTCACAAAACCAAGCAGCCACTTGTGACAGCAGTCTAAATTTACATTTATTTTAGTGTCATTTTATTGACATTCTTAGTATCGCATTTTGACAGCATGTTAAAATATGTTTTGCATTCATGCTAGAACAAAATTAACAGCATGTTGTTGGAATGAAGATGATGCTTATAATTTTGGAGATAATTTTAGCATAATTCATTTTGTGTAAATAGCATTAAAATAGTAGTGAAAAGAAGTTTGGGTGTATCCCTTCTGTACTGGAGCAAACAATGTGCGTTGAAAGTGACATTTCATGAGTCAGTGAAAGCTAAACTGTTTTTATTTGCTTGATATTTGAATGAAAATATTTTTAAGAAAGAAATGATTTTGTTATCAGAATTTATTTCAAATTCTATACCTTTTATTATAATTTTCCCAGTTCAGGATACAGGCTATAATTTTTCATTAGGTTTCATAAAGCAGGGCATCATTTCTGAATGCATAGACTTGCCGTTTGGTAGAGAACTGTATTATTTAAATGGGACTTTTCTAAAACATAGAGTAACAGTATACATTGCCCTGTAGGAGGTTAAACAAAAAGGAAAGGGAAAAACAAACATAAAGCACCAAACAGCCTGAGCTCTGTCCTGTGCCTGTTGCAGTTAATAATGAGACTCCCATTGACTTCAACGGGAGCAGAAGCAAGCTCTGTATATTGATTCTCTCCAACCCCCTCCATCAGGAATCTTGAAGTGTGACTGTAACATTCTTGAAGGGGATGTTGGCAGCCAAATCAATAAAAGACAATATTGGAACAAACGCTGTTTTCAGCTTCCCCACAATCTGATATAGCTGGTATTAGCATCCTTCTCCAATTTACACTTTGTGTTTTCTATAAAGTGACCTTCCTTATAGTGCCCTCTCCAATATGCAGTTTTTGTGCTCTTACTCTTGGATTTAGCCTTCAAGAGAATGAGCCCTGTTTATAATAATGAAAACGGTTGATTCTGAAGAGAGCACAAAGAACAGATTCCTTCAAGAGTTGTTTCATGGGGCTCACAGCCTAAACTCTATTTCTGACCTCTTATGAAAGATCATTTATATTATTATTTGAACTAAGCTTTTGGTTTTGGATTTTCTTAATTATGCTGCCCTTCATGCCCTGTTGTTTTAAGAAACACTTTTCACTGTAATACTTTAGAGAAGCCTGCAGATGTTGCTTGAGGTGGAGGTGTTGGCACCTTCTTATTCACCTACCTTCTTGATTCATGAAATGTCAGATATTGCTAAGGTACCAGAGGAGATAATAATCAAAGAGCAGCATCTTTTCTAGCATCAGTTCAAGCTTCTAAGCTCAGAATTACAGTTTTGGGGAGCATCCTTATGTCATGAGACAGGCAAGGATGACTGAAGTTTCCAAAGCATTAAAAGCTTCCATTTCAAAATGTGCAGATTCTCGGCCTCTATGCATCCAGCAGACTGGCAGTCTGTGATGTGGTTGCATGCCAGGAGTTAAGAACCCACCCAGAAGGGCTCGTGCTTCAAGCTAGATGGCCACAGAAATTCACAAAGCTGCTACAGGCTAGTATTGCTGTTTTACTTTGATGAATGAATCTTTGATTCAGAGGAATTTCATGATATCCTGCTCTTTGATTTTGGCTTAAAAACTATCTCAAGAAAATCAGCTACTCGCTAATGTCACATATCCATAGTGTAACATTTTTGTGAGCAATGAGTTGAAAATTCAGTTCTGCAAGAGGTGAGTGATTTTCTTTTAGTCTTATTTGGTTTTACATTCATGGGAGAGGAAAGAGAAATCAAAGAAGAGCCATCTTGTACATGAGATAACTGAGTCAAGAACTAGATAACATAAAGTTTTATGCCACTACTTCAAACGTAACTCCTTGAACACCAGTGCAGAGAACTCCAAAGGAGGAAAATTTGTGTCTGTTTTGTTAAGAGGAAGATATTTTTTTCTTTTTCNGCTTATAACAACTTACATCACATTACAGTTATTTTTATTGTACAGATCCCTTCCCTTCCCTTCCCTTCCCTTCCCTTCCCTTCCCTTCTCTTTTGAAACCAGGAGTTCTAACTGCTGTGTATTTTTTACCTTTCAAGGGGAAGATAGTTTGCTGTCATTTTGTGAATTTATTCAGCCCCCCATACCGTCAACACATAGTGAGATGTAACTCAGGCACAGGAAATGTGCCAAGCATGCATTCACAACACTGCTGTACCCATTTGTTGTTGAACTGCTTCTACGATTGCCAAGTGTCCATCTTACTTGTCAGCCAGGGATCTCTCTGAAAAGACTTGTGTGGTTGCTACTCCACAACACTAGTTTCTTCATTGCTTCTTTTCAGTGTGTCAGCTGTAGACAGTATTCCCTCTTATATTTGTCTGAGCTTTGGAGACAAGTGTGCACTTTTTACAGTTGAGGAAGAACATGAGAAAAAATAACACTTCTTCCCATGTTGTTCTATTATCAGGTAGTCGTCTGTCTCATCATGTTTTGTTGATAGGTTTTGAGATGCCTGTGCTGTTAGACCTTGATCCCACAAGCTACTGCCTGCTGCTCAGAGTGTTTGCACTCACCTTCTGCTCAACGCCCTCAGATACAAAGTCCTAAGGAGTGGCTTACTCAGAAAGTCTGGTACAGGGAGTATTTTGCTGTCGTGTCTTCAAAGTTAAATACTTTTTGCAAGTTTCAAAAAAATTGTCTGCTTCTGGAAGGACTGGAAGTACCACCAGTCCCTGTGGAACCCTGCCATCTGCAAGTTTGCAACAAACTTTGTTTTTCACTAGCTGAGAAAATACCTTCTAAACATGTTAAATTGTGAAGAAACACAGTGGCCTCAGTTTGCAGATACTGAGTATGCTGAAGGTAGGACTATGTGGAGAAAGGATTTTGTGGCTTTCGGATACAACTATTCTGGATAGCCTTCCATTCCCATAAGGGATAAGTGGTTCAAGAAAAACTGTTTTTGAAAGTGACAATTAAGAAATTCCAAGCTTCTTGTAATCATTTGCTGATACCTTCCAAAGAGGTAAAACCAGTTTCCCCATATTTAAGATCCTTTTTTTTTTTTT
>VXAV01013312.1:279552-300686 GCA_013399715.1 Alectura lathami | reverse complement strand
CAGGAGAGGTGCTCCAGCCCTCTGATCATTTTGGTGGCCCTCCTCTGGACCCGCTCCAACAGCTCCACATCCCTTCTGTACTGGGGGCCCCAGGCCTGGACGCAGTACTCCAGGTGAGGCCTTCCAAGGGCAGAGCAGAGGGGGACGATCACCCCCCTCTCCCTGCTGGCAGATTTATCAGTCTGATATATCTTGAGTACATCCTTAGACTTGAGTGGCTTTCTGATCAGCCAGTCACTTCTTTCTTATAAAAAGTATCTCTTTTTGCTTTGGGTCTAACCTGGATCCACCACATGGAGCCAATGTTGGCTACTGAGGCTGTTGCTGAATTGTGTATAACACTCCTGCCTCAGCACAAGCAGATCACACTAACCTCTTAGATATCCTCAAAATATCAGTGAGAAGGCTTCCCCACTTATGTATGTCTGATCTCCCTCCAGCTGCTTCTCTGAGACTGACAGGTATCCTTTTGCATCCCTCCATGAAAATGCTGCAAAGCATGTATTGTGTTGGTTGCCAGCGGTGTTTGTTCAGGTATACATATTCTCTTCTGCTTGCATTATGGGCAGCTATTTGGGATTCTTGTCGGAGTTTTCTTTTGATCTAGCTTCCCTTTATATAGTGCATCTGTAAAGGCTTTCAACTTTCATTGTATTTTATCCTAAGAAGCTTTTTAGTGTGTCTCAGTGAGGGATTCTGTAGATGAGTAACTGAACTATGAATCTTAAAATGAAATCAGAAGTTGCAATGAGATGAGCTAAGTAAACTTCTTTTTCAGTAAAAAATACACTCATCAGCTCTATCAATGAAGTCATAAAAAAAAATGTGTTTAAATCTGAAAAATATTTACTTTTTAAAATGCGGATTCCATTATCTCTAAAAATTATCCAACAATTTTAATTAAGTATTCAATGAAGTGTTTTTCTATCTGCATAAAACTTAAGCAAAGTACTCTATCTGGGATAATTGCACTGAACCCAGAATGATTTTAATTCACTAAAATATAAATAACTTAAATTTGAAGTTGTGTTATGTAAACAAAAATAATCTTTTTGAGCTCATTTCAATGTTACGCAGTGCTGAATGAGATGGAGCCCCTGGGGTCCACCAGCTGTCTTTGACTTATTCTCCATTTAATGACTTCTTTACCAACCACTTTATTCACACGTTAGAGTATTTGTAACCTAAAATTAAATAATGAGAACTATGTTTATGAACACCATACAGTTTGTGGTCTCATCTATAACTAATTCATCTGAAAGCTTGTGACAGTTTAGTATCCTATTATACTGCTGCCGTGTGTGTTGCATCCTCCTTATTTAAGGACATATTTTTACCTTGGACTCGGTCTTTATTTGCTTACTGTGAATGGCTAGGGAGTTGTTTGAAATATTTACCTTTTCTCTTAACATATGTTGTAACCTCTTCCAAACATAGCCTTTGTCTTCTAATGTCTGGAGTGTAGGTTGATGGGGCACCCATCCTTGGATGGGAATTCTTGGTAGTACACAATGTAATTATTACCATATAGATTTTCATACAGTATACTAAAATAACTTTAAAATAATAAAATAGTATAATGACATTTATAGGTGAAACTTTTTTTGGGGGGCAGTAAAAAGATGTATTTCTAAAAGAAAAATGAATTTTTGCTTCTGCGGCTCGTATAGAATGTGATTTGCTGCATTTGGATGAGTTATTATTTAAACACTAACAGGTTCATCACCTATGGATTGTTTATTTTTGCAATATATAAAAGCCTTTTCCATTTACTCCTGTACATAACTTCTCATGCTGTCCTCAGCCCCACTCAATAGTCTGGATTTACCCATAGGGGAAAAGGGAGGAGTTCTCCAGCTGGGCCATGGCAAGGCCAAGGAAATGCACCACAGCAGCTCCTCCAGTTAGGACAGCCAGAACCTCAGCTGAATCTGGGTCCTAACTCTCAGTGGGGATGGTAATAAGCAAGGCCATGTGCCATACTCCTTCCACTTACACAGCAGCTTCCAGAAGTTTTTTAAGAGCTGGATTAAGCGGTGGACAGCAGATGAATTACTGCTCCCAAGACACTGTAAAAACTTGAGGACTCCTGTGATGGTCACCTTCCATGCAGGATAAGCATCTTCTGTCTGGAATTGAGCACTTTGTAAAAAATGCCCTTTTTTGGCTGGAGAGAGTCTAATTTTGGGGGGAAGATTATACACATGACTGGCATTTTATCTAATTATTTACCTCTGGATACTGCAAAGAGGATCCATGTTTTCATGCTTAGAAATTTGGTTCAAATCCATTTCAAAAATCAGAGAGAAAATATTAAGTTTTTGTTAGACTGAGGTTTTTATTTACTCAGACTCTTTTTTTTTTTTAATTATTAATATAGTTTGTTGGTTCTTTCAAAAAAAAAAATATTTCATCCTCTTATTTGCCTAGCGGACTCATCATTTCTTTTGGGTAAATTTTGTCATGGAAGGCTGATTACATGCTTTTCAGAACAATTTAATTTGACATAACAATACTATAACTCATACTAAATCTTCCAGAGATACTCAGTAGAATATCTAAATTAAGCACAATAACCAATCCATGCTTATATTTTAATACTAGCTAACTGTACTTTATTTTGGATAATGCATTTGTATTATTTTAAAATTAATAAAGGTTATATTGGAAAAAGATAGATTTCTCCTAACAAAGATAAAACGTTTCTGTTGGTAACAGACTGTGACATCTAAATGCTGTTATAATTTCGCAAAAATGTTCAGTCATGTTATCACAGGGAACTAGGGAATCTTTATCTGTGAAAGGTCTAGTCAAGAGAGGCCTAACATTAAATAGAGTTAATGTATAATTTCTGATAATTTGGAGTTTAACCATATTGCTATTGTAGGTGGGCAAGAAAGAATTCTGTAGTATCAAGCCTGAAATCATCTAATCAGGAATGTAAATCAGTTATGTGCTTCAGTTACCGAATGCTGATAGAATTGGCCATGGTAGATTGTTGGTTTTTGATTACAGCTGCTCTGTAATGTTGTTGTGTTATCAGGTTCCAAGAAGGAAAATAGTATGATGTGGCAGTGTGCTATGCCAAATGGCCGCGGATACTGCAAAGTATAAACACTGCCAGGGTGGGTGCTTCTATAGGGTGAGAACCACACACCTGAAGCAGTGAATGCCACACTTCCCTATATCTATTTATGTTCAGATAATTTATTTAAATAATGTTCCTACTACATGCTTTATAGCCCTCTGCCTTTTGCAACACAAATTTTAGCTTATATTGCAGACTGTGCAAGTCATTTGGCAAATGTAATTTCCATCCCTGCATACTAATCGATTTCTTCACAAACACCTGCTATCAGTTATGATAATAAAAATGCCATTCTAAATTGAAAAGGGGCCAAATGGAGCTTCCTAAGGAAATGACTGAAGTGTCTTTCAATGTCTTTAATGTAGTAATGTTCTTGTAGTGCCAACACTTTTTCTGAGCATTTGCATTTTATATAATTTTACTCTATTACATCATTTTTTCTGTCTAAATGTGTCCTCATAACCATTGCTACAAGGTAGTTCATGGGGAGATTGGAGAGGAATTTATGTGTTTCCTCTCTCATGGGATTAAATCCAGACAACTTTACATAGTCCAAATTCCTTAGCACAGATCTGATTGGACCTACAATATGCTAGTATAAATATTAAATGATTCTATCAGATCCCTTAACATCACTGGGAAAATGTTGCAAAGTTAAGGGGTGCTTTGCCTTTGGATTACCTGCCAAATTCCTCCTAAAATAT
The DNA here is from genome assembly GCA_013399715.1 of Alectura lathami. NCBI lineage: Eukaryota > Metazoa > Chordata > Aves > Galliformes > Megapodiidae > Alectura > Alectura lathami. Next base: position 296,894 of record VXAV01013312.1, on the reverse strand, counting down.
AAGCCTAAATTTAGCAGCCAGGTTGCAAGTAGCATTTAAATTATCCAGGGTTGCTTTATGGCTGCTTCCATCCCATGAAATAACTTCCCAGTGACAGTCTTTGCCAGAACCTAGTTGTTTTCAGCTCTGCTAGGTCTTGTCTCAGCTCCGAAATGTCTCACTGGCTTTCAGCTCTATTGTCATATCCCCTGACAATGTCCTCTACATTATTTGTAAGGAAACAATCCATTTTACTGATTTCTTCTCTTATTTTCTCTCAGCTCTAGCCGCCCAAGCATACGCGCTTAAGGAAGAGAATGACAGTCTTCGATGGCAACTGGATGCTTACAGAAACGAAGTGGAGCTTCTGAAACAAGAGAAAGGACAGCTTTTTCGAACAGAGGAAAGCCTTACAAAGGACCAGCAGCTGCAGTTCCTACAGCAGACAATGCAAGGCATGCAGCAGGTATTGCTCTGGAAGAAAAAAGCAGGTCTTCTCTTTCAGGAAAGTGTTACCAAGAATCTGTGCTCGACTCAAGGCTATTAGCCACAAATTAATTTCTTGATTTCTTTAAAAATTCAAAATCCTGCAGATTTTAGATGAGGGTAAGAGAAGGAGAAACTGGGGACATTTTCAGGGACAGATTCATTCCAGGAATCAATAACTCTAAACCCATTGATCATTCAAGGAAACTTCTTATGGAGCAAATTACTTCGGTACATCCTCTACTTCTCTGCTCATTTAATCCAGTTAGCCTTAATTCTGCGCAGGAGTTCGAGAAAGCTTTTGCGGTGTGGCAGAGCCAGTGCTCTGTGGTACCTTCATTTGTGTTCTTTGGATACATCTCCACTTCTCTGCTTTGTCTTTTCTTCTAATGACTCTTTTTGAGGATCTCAGACACCTCCAGCTTGTGCAGACTGCCCTCCTACTAACTTACAAGTGGATAGTACCACTGATGTTACCTACCAAGCTTTTATTTATTCTGAACCATGGATGTAATATTTCCAATCAGGTGATTTTTTAAGTGGTTCAGTCGAGCAGCAAAGATTTTTCTGATACCAGTGAACCACAAACTTCCATGTGTCCTTGCAGGAGAGGCTCGTTTTTTTTTGTATGCATTATCCCTTATTTATCACTGTGCTCTTGACGTTGTGCAGGGCAAATCTTGGCTAGGATGCCAAGACTACTCCATCTCACGTGTCCTTAAGCACCTCTCATTCAACATTCATGTGTATTACTTCTTCCCTACCCAGACAGTTATGTTCAGCAGCTATGTAACAGAAGGCAAGGGTCATGGCTCACCATGACACTAGCTTGGGTTCCCATCTATGAACACTCCTCCTGTGAAGAAAGGCAGAGAGAAATGAGGTTGTTCTGTTTGGAGAAGAGAACGCTCTGAGGAGAGCTTGTGTGGCTTTTCAATACTTAAGAGGGGCTTAAGTATTATAAGAAATATGAGTATAATAATAGGACAAGGGGGAACAGTTTTAAACTGAAAAAGAGGAGATTTAGATTAGAAGTTAGGAGGAAATTTTTTACTCAGAGGGTGGTGAGGCAGGTGAGCACAGGCTGCCCGGAGAAGCTGTGGATGCCCAATCCCTGGAGGCATTCAAGGCCAGGTTGGATGGGGCTTTGGGCAACCTGATCCATGGAAGACATCCCTGCCCACAGCAGGGTGTTGGAACTGGATGATATTTAAGGTCCCTTCCAATCCAAACCATTCTATGATTCTGCGATGCTATGATGTAGAACAGAGCTACTCAGCTGTGTCACTGCAGAGGTTATTTTTGCCTTGTTCATGAATGCCCTGAAGCAACACATGTCCTCATCAATCACTCACAACTATTAGATTCCAGAAGAGGACAAGTCGTACCCACTTCCAGATTGTACTAGGCTGGCTTTTATGACAAAACTCCTCAGCCAGAAGATATTAATTTATGTACGAGCTGTCTGGCTGGATTAGGAATTGCACTGCTATCACAGTACCTATCAAATCCAACCAGTCTACAAATCCTGCTTAACACCAAATAACAGAGCACAAGACAAGCCTAAGTACTACAGATGTGTTTATATGAACATAAGCCCCATCTAAGCCCTCAGAGTTTTACCAAATCAGAGTGATTTATCATATGGTGGTGTAATTCTGAACAAAGTATTTGAAAAATAGAAAAGAATTTGTTGATCATTCAGGAATAATATTTTTCCTGCACTCAGGAATAAAGCCACTTATCGGAAATACTTAAGTTTTCAGTATGCTTTAGATATTCTTAAGGACTGTTCATGATCTTACCCTTATATAAATATCACTGACTTCATTAAATTTAATGGCATATATAAATATTGTGCTAAATTTCAACCTAGTGCTAATTCTACATTAAAATTAGTGAAAAGTAGGCACAAAAAAAAAAAAAAAAAAAAAGCTAAAACACNTAAAAAAAGAAAAAAAAAAAAAAAAAAAAAAAAGCTAAATCACAATACTAGAGCTCTAATGCTCATTTTGCATTTTTATAATTTCCTACCTGGGGTCTGGATGAAGAATAATCAAGACTGGAGAATATAAATAGATTGCTATTGTAACTTCAAGCAAATGTTAATAATGCAAGCCAATAACAGAGAGTGACTTACTTATCTCTCTGTTCAGCTGAGCAGTGGACACTGTAGTCACTGCTCCTCTGGGGGTTTTTATGTTCGTGGCAATTTTGCTGTGAGGTTGAATTTTTCTAGTTTGCCATCCAGGGGGGGTCAAACCTACCAACTCCCAGTGGGGTATAATTAGAGATGGCCGAAGGAGCTGGAGAAGACATTGCAGATAATCCAGTCTGACAATATGCTGAGGAGGGCAGCAACACAGAAGCACAGGAGGTGGAGTTCAGAATATTTGGTGGGAAATTATCAGTCAATTAAGCAGCTGGATGATGGCTTTGGATTTCAATGATTAGCTGTAGTCATGACATCCCATGACCTTTGTGCTCTTCATGCAGTTCACCCATGAATATTTAGAACTAAACCTTTGATTTAGGTAGACTTTGTTTTATCTCAGCTTGGCTTTGTAAATGCTGAAAGATGACAACCTTTGCTGAAATCCATCAGTACAGCAGGTGCTCAGCATCTATGGAAATCAGTCTTTCTGTGAAATATTAAACATATACCCAGGACTTGAGCGGTAATAATTTAACAAGAAGACCTATATTCTCTTTTATCCTTTTGTATATATTAAAATTAATTTCAGACAAGGTAAACTGAATGCTATTGAATTCCCGAACCCTACATATATGTCAGCATTAAAAAAATGCATTTCTCCTGTCCCTTTCCTCTCCATTCTCTCCCGCTCTTTCATAAAACTCTTTTTCTTCTAACTTTGAGAACTAGAGAACAATTGATTTGAGCTGCAGTCTGAAAAGCAGATTTATCTCAGAAAAAGTGGATACATTTTCAGAATCAAGATTTTTTTTTTTTTTTTGTAAACATATTTGGTGCCAAACAATAGTAAATAACGCAACATCAGTGTTTTTTTAATGTACTTCCACCATCTGGCCATTTTTCAGGATGCTTTCCCACATTTGCGGAACTGATGAAATGTATGTTTATTTTCTCTTTCATTACTCCTACTGCTCCCAAATAGTATTAGCAAAATCACATTGATGCTTGCTTATGAGGTATACCTTACCTGCCTATTTATTATGTCTGAAAAAGAAAACCCTTTGGACTAATGACATTGAACTTATGGGGCTTTGAGTCAACTTCCTCCATAAAACTGTGTCACAGTTTAATTTCATACCCACTGTGAGATCTCAAACAAATGGAAATACTGTCTTGTATCCATAGTAACAAATGAGATGCACTTTACCTGATTTTGAGATGAAAATTGAATTAACTTGTCACTGCTGCATAGGTGGCATTGCCTTCAATTTATTTCTATATGTGAACACACATACCAAGCAGATCACTTGTCAAATGGCTCCATTTTTTAGCAGTGTTTGGTATTCTGTAATAAAGTCTGTGATCACAAGGAAGGATACTTCAGTTTTAACTATTTTTATAATACTTCACAGCATAGCTTTAACAAATTTTTAAATCTTGTCTGTTTTTCTGAAATGTTTTACCAGACACATGACTATCGGTAATACAGAAGGTAGCACCTAGTAGTGTTACTTGACCCTTGCCATTATAAGACTCAGATTTCAGCAGATATATAACTTGTCCGAATTTTAACCGTTTGGGTTAGCATATTCTATGTGGAGCAGCAAGTAGAATTCTTTTGGAAAATTCTCATCAAAATCTTTCAGCCTTTCAACAAAGTGAAAAAAAAAAAAAGTTTTTCTTGCTCATTGTCCACCAAAAAAAATTCTTCTGGAAATGCACTTGTGACCTTCATGCTTTGAAACAAGGACTCGGGATCTGATAGCGAGTCACTACTGAGCCAATGATTTGGTTTCCACATCCTTTATAAAATATGCCAGAAACTGAAACCATTGCAAGCCTTTGGAAAATCTCAGTGTGCCATATAGAAAATCACAGAAAATCATAGAATCATAGAATGGCTTGGGTTGGAAGGGACCTCAGAGATCATCTAGTTCCAACCCCCGTGCCGTGGACAGGGCTGCCAGCCACTAGCTCACCTGATCAAACTGTCCAGGAACCCATCCAGCCTGGCCTTGAACACAGCCAGGGATGGGGCATGCACAATGTTAGTCATTAACACATATCCAAATAAATTTTACATCTTTACTGGGTCATCCACAGTTGTCTGTGAACCGTCTTCATAGCACACCCACCACTGCAAGGTTTTAAGCTGAAAGTTAGTCCCATGTCTACAGATTTCAGGTCCTGGAAATAGTCTAGTTGTTTAGCATGGGATCTGCTTGATCTAGTTAGCTCCACCTTTTGTCAGGTATAGTTGGCCAAGGTATGTTTCCACGCTTGCATAGCTGTACTAAGCTGGTTCATTTTCCAGTAGGCGGATGATTCGGCAAGGTGCTTCCTGCCATCATGCCATGCTAATGTTCCTTCATCTCACAGCTCCCTGAGTGTGATCCAATGTAGGCTGATGTAAGCTCCTGCAAGCAAGGCCGTGATCCAGAAATCCCCATTTAAACCATGCTTCCACCTATGCTTTCTCCAGGAAACACATCCAGGTGCCTGCAGTTCTGTTGCACATGCCGAGGTGTATCTGGGACGTGTAAGAGGCACCTCATTGCCCAGGTTCCCCAAGGGGCCTGAGTCGTTAGCTAGGCTCAGGTTGGTGCATTAAAGCCTAGCCATGGGGTTATTGCATGAGCAGGGGGTGCGTGGGGGTGTCTCCCTTAAAACCACTGCTCGGGGTGAAAAGCAAGAACAATAGGAATAGTGGTGGGTGGTAAGCGTAGGGCTGACGTAAAGCCTGATATGCTACTGCTGGTGCCATCGACTGTTAGCTCTGGATGTCTCAGCGGGAAGCTGAACACATTCTGACCCTGTTAATGATCCACATGGGTGCCACTCTGATGCAGCATGATGGAAGTCCTCTTTTGTCTTGTCTTTTTTTTTTTTTTTTTTTTTTTTTTTTTTTTCCCTGAACAGTATCAATTTCACTCGAACAGCAATGCAGATTGCAAACCTGAGTGCTCAGAAGGCAGGAACTGCCAGAACTACAGCCTGTGTGTTTTGCTCTGTATACCTCAGGGACCTTTTCCATTCAGTGCTGCAGACAGGGAGTGCACAGTTAATTATCACCTATTCAGTACGTCCCTGGCCTTGTTCAATATGCAACACGAGGTCTCTCTGCAACGCCACATTACTCATGACATTTCCTACTGAGAGCTAGCTTTCGCAGTTTACTAATAATTTAGCATGTAAAATAAATAGCACATGCATCTGAAAATTACTCCTCTGATCTTAAAGGGCTCTTGATAAATGCCAGATGACTAGAAGTCATTTCAGGCTTTCAGTGTTCATCCAGGGAAGAACATTTCACACTGTGATATGCCTCAGGGTTGTGGTCAGGAGGGTGAGAAGAGCTGCTGGAGCACACTGCAGCTCCCTCCTTACATTCACTGCTCCCTCAAAGGAGGGTGGCCAGGGCACATTGTTGCTGACTGGGACTGTAGGGTACACACAGCCTCCTGTATAGACAGACACTGGGAACTGGACTGGGTCACTAAGTGTGTTGGCACAATGGTCTTGGCTCTGTCAGCTTTTTAAGCAAGACTATATGTGTCAAATGTATAGTAACCATTTTAAGTAGAGAAGCCATTTTAAGTAGAGAAGCCAAAAGTAGATAGTGTTGGCCTCACTGTGCTGTCGTTTAAATTAATCAGTTTTCTGCCATTACCAGCTACTGGAGCAGAGCTAGTCCATTTTGTCACAGCCATTGTCACATGGCTTTCCTTTGTCATGGCCATTCCTTTCTCTCACTTGGAAAAGTTGTGAAATGTCAAAAGTCACAGACACATTTTTTGTTGGCTAAAAACTGCTGAATCCAGTCATGTGAGTGCTGTGATCATTATAACAACCATTTACACTTAAATATACGGATTCTAGTATCAGTTTACTGCAGAGATTAACATCATTGTTGAATAGATGGAGCATGTTGTGGCTATATTCATTAATATACCCTAAATGCAGCGAGGCTTTGTAGTCTTTTTTATCCACCTACCTTTTGCACACCGAACATCTGTTCAGCACATAACCCAGCCAATGTACTTATGAACAAATAGAAACTGATTCTTCTCCAAATGCAGTATTAAAGAGAAGAGTAAATAAAAGAGATAAAAAATGTTACCCCTTATATTTGCTTTTTATCTGCTAAATAAATAGACCAAAATAAGTGAGTTGAAAAAGTTTATATTACTCTATGAATTCTAATTAGATCTTTTGATTTTCCTAGAAAAGTAGCACTAGGGTAATAATGGCAATATTGATCATTACTTATAAAGTTATGAGTAATGGATACAAGATAAGAACAAGATAAGACCTAATGTCCAGATGTTCTCTTCGAGGCCAGTCTCTCCTTTTCTCACCCTATGGTTGTTATTGTAATCTGGTAAGAAATATGTCTGCTTCTAGGTCAGGGACAAATGTTCCCGTAAGTATTTCTTTTTTATTGCCTTGTGCTTTTCAGGGCTCTGCACAGTACTCTGCATGTCCTTCTGGAAAATACTTACTCTTTCTGATTATATTAAAAAAAAAAAAAAAAACAGCAGCTGGCAACTAACTAATAATTATTTACCAGATCTCAGACAAGCCAAATGAGTTCTCCTCTGTTTTTAATAACCTTTCCTTATTGAAAGTGGGGTCTAATTTCCCATTTCTGCCACCGTTAGTTCAACAGTTTTAGAGAAAGTGTAAATAAGGGACCACAGATATTCTAAGCACCATATTCTTGATAGCTGTTATCATGGTGAAATGGTGCAGAGTAGCATATTTTAGCTATTTTACCAATGTTAAAGCTGAAGTGAGATTGGCAGGAGGAATAAACACTACTGAGAGTAATACACACTTTTGATTTTAAATATGAAAGAAGTCAACTAGCATCTTCATTAGCACACTGGTGTAGTCTAGTGGTTGTGAAGTACAGGTCTTGTAAGTTGTACAGCCTAGCAATCTTATGTGAATTCTTTAACAGATCCTAAATACTAGCATCAGCTTCCTGATTACATAGTTTCCAAAAGCATTTTATGCTTTAACTACAAGGAACTCCGCTTCCACTGCAACGAACTGTGTTTCAATGGGAATAACACTGGGTAAATTGACTCTCTTCCCTAATGCCATTTGTTCTCCTAACTAAAATGTGTCATGTCTTTTTGCTCTCCTTTAAATTTAATATTTCTTCTAGAATAGGAAAATCAAAATTTTAAAAATCTATTTTGATTTGCTAGGAAAAAGCATGCTCTATCATGCTGGTTTGCAGTCCCATGAATGAATAGGTGTGGTCATACAGTTCAAGTGCCATTGCCTGGTGAGGAGTTATCCAAACTGGACACATACAGGTGGAAGGCTAGAGAAGAGGAGGTTGCTATGAATGGATGTTCATGTCTACTTTTGACTGTGCATCATGTCAGGTGCCAGCTAGTTGCCTTGTAGGACGGGTATGAGGGCAGAGGGAACCTGACACTCACCTGGGATCAGCTCTCTTCCTTTGGCCAGGATCAGCGCAAGCTGTAAGCCCATTTTCTCCCTTACTCCTTGCTAGTAAAAGCCAAGGGCTCTCTAACATGCCAGTGACCTCATTTAGCAAAGGTAGGAGGGAGTTTTATTAGTGAGGTGCAATTGGCTTTGACCAGACTTCTCCCCTCCACAGGGCACCATCACAATCAAGACCTTGTGTAATCTGCTATGAAAGTCAGATCTCAGAGAGGGTTCCCTGTTGGTAGCACAAAGTATCTGTTTGTAAACTGGGAGCATTTCACTTCTGGTAGGAAGGTTGATCCTGCAAGATCCCTAAGGACTTCAGTCTTCTTTTGCTGTAGCAGTCCACAGCAGACCTAAGAGAATTTGTCTTTCTTTGCTGGTCTAACATAAATGCTTAAAAATTACTTGACAGAGGAAAGCTGTAGGCTGGCGGTTTAGCCGTTCTTTGCTCTATCCACATTCTCCTTCCACCTGATCTCCAGTCCCAAACACTGCCTTTCATAGTTAGCGTGGCTGAATTACTCTGCATCATGGAAACGAAAGAAACTGAGATCTAATTATCTGTTAGCTGTTCTTTAGGATGATAGAATAATGTAAGTAATAAGGAACCTCTGGACATCACATGCTCAAAGCAGGGTCAGTTCTGGAGATGTTTGTTTTGCTCAGGGCCTTGTCCAGTGTGTTCACAGTTCCTCCAAGGATGGAGAGTGCACAGCTTCTCTGAGCTCTAGTTTCAGTTTCTGGCCACTCTAACTGTGGAATGTAATAGAAATGTTCCTTCTTGTGTCTGTTAGCCCTCAACCCTTACCTGAGAGGAGCCTGATTCCATCTTCTCTGTAACCTCCCTTTAGGTAGTTTCAGTGTGTCCATCTGTTTTCTTACTTGACATATTTCTGTGGGTCACTCCTGCCTGCTCCTGTGCTTAGTGCGGTCAAGCCATAGGACCTCTGTGGTCAATCTCAGCAGGAGGAAGGAAGCATAACAAACATCTCCCTAAGGAAGTGGTAGGACAGTGTTCTTCAGTATTGCCATGATATACACTCACCCTTCAGGTGTGTGCCCAGCTCCCCAGCCCCTCCTGAGGTGGTTAACTCTCAGAGCTAACATGTTCAGCATGTTCTTTTTCTCTGGTCAGAGACAGGAAAGATCACTTTGCAGGTACATTCCCAAAACAAGCGGAAGCTGCACTGTTGATCCACATGCAGCTTTTCACCAGCTCAGGCCCAGTGCAGGGAGGGGTCAGGGTTGGGACTCTTTTATCCTTGTAAACCCCATGAGCCACATAATTACCATGACATCAGCAGTCCCTGAGAGAAGGGGGGGATGAGAAGCATTGATCTATTACACTGCATGTCCCTTTTCTTCCTTAAAAAATCCACAATCCTACTCTTTATTTTAATAATGCCTTGTCATATATTAGGATGGCATGTATGTTGCCCTTACAGCTGCAACATGGCTAACTTCCTTGAGGGCTCATTTCTAAAGCTTCTTTGACTTGTCTTTCACATTCTCCTGTTTCCTTGGTGATTTGTCTGGCCTCATCAGCATCTTGTTACTAATGCGTATTTGCTCAGCTGGGAAGTCACTTTCTCATTATTCAAGCCTGCCATGTGCTGGCCATTTGTGTCACAAAATCTTGTCTGTCTTAGAAATAGACGTAAACACCCTTCCAGCCTGTCCACAGAAGTACTGGAAGAACAATCTGTATTTTTATTTTGCAATTGATTGTGTGCCTGATAATTCATTTTTGTTCATTATTTGTTTTTCCTCTACTTAAGGAGGACTCTGACAAGTAATATTTACCATCATTCCCCTCTTTATTTGTGAACTTTCAAAACAACACTTTGCTTGCTGATTTTTGTCCTTTTCCATCTGGCCAACTATTTTTCTTTCTTTAAAATAAAGTTGGAGTTGACAGAATAAAGCTTGCTTTAGGAAGAAAAAGGAGAAAGAATAAAACCTCAGAAATGGCCAGTGTAAGTGAGTGCTTTAATTTTTAGGATGTCTCTGTAGATCTTTCAGTGCCTATGATTTCATACTTTTTAGGTCTCCAATTCTAGTGTACTTTAGGGGAAATGGTTGCACTCTTGCTCAGGTGACAGCTGCTTTCCCAGTTTTGTTTAGTGTACAAACCTTAGTTTCTTTAAGACTGAAAAAAGGTGACCTTGGGTAGGATCCAGCCTGCTTATCTGAGGCACATAGATTTTGCCTTCATTTTAGGCACCTAGTGAACAAGATCTCACCATTTTTCCTGTGTAGGAAAGTAAATATATTCTTCATAAGTAGTAAGAGGAGAATAATATGTTGCCCCCTAATGTCATGTAGATCACAGAATCGTAGGGGTTGGATAGGACCTCTGGAAATCATCTAGTCCGACCCCCTGCTAAAGCAGGTTCCCTCCAGCAGGTTGTACAGGAAAGCGTCCAGGTGGGTTATGAATATCTCCAGAGAAGGAGACCCCACAGCCTCTCTGGGCACCCTCACAGCAAAGAAGTTTTTCCACATGTTCAGATGGAACTTCCTGGGTTCCAGTTTTTGCCCATTGGCCCTTGTCCTGTCACTGGGCTCCACTGAAAAGAACCTAGCCCCATCATCTTGACTCCCCCCTTTAGATAATTATAAGTATTGATAAGATCCCCTCTCAGTCTTCTCCAGGCTAAACAGCCCCAGGTCTCTCAGCCTTTTCTCATAAAGGAGATGCTCCAGGCCCCTCATCATCTCTGTAGACCTCCACTGGACTCTCTCCTGCAGTTCCCTGTCTTTCTTGAACTGAGGAGCCCAGAACTGGACACAGTAAATAGATATATATAATTGTTTGCTTAAGTTCACCAGGTGTTTAAGTTGTCTATTCGACTGAGTTGGCTCAGTTAGATTGTGTAACACCATCCCTTTTTGATTGATATTCTCACTTTAGAGGGGTTTGCCACAGATCTTTTCTGGTCGCTCTGCAGATACTGCTGAAACTGGGGTATAAGTCTGTCTGTGGCTGAATGGGCAGGGTTTGCTGAAACTGCCTGTTACCTGTGATCAAAGGCAGTGCTCCTACCTCAGAGACTTCCTTTTGCCTGAAATTCTTCAATTCACTTCCTTCCTTCTTGTATTTCTTTTCAAGAAGCTGGAAAAAAAAAAAAAAAAAAAACAGGAACAGGACCAGGACCATTCAGCAGTGTAACTGCTAAACTTGTGGCAAATGCCAGCTTTCCTTTTTCATTATTCTGTCAGCCTTACAGTATCCTAAGTACTGCCTCAGGCCATGTGGTCTCTTCTGATCTGCCTCCTTTTTCTTAGCATTGATGGTTTCATGCTGGCAACCATGCTTTCCTTCTGAGAGCCTTTGTCTTGCTAGGCTGTGTGTGCGCTTACCCTTCTAGATATGTCCATAATTTATATTTAAATGTACATAAGTAACACTGCCTTCTGGGGAGAAATGAAGAAATGTGGGCAGGGAGGTGAAGAGGAAAGAGAAGGCATGTTTCATGATACACAACAGCAAGCTATTACTTTCCCTTTAGGACTTCTCGTATATTTCAAGGCACTGTATGTTGTTCAGTTGTTAGCATTCTTGGCCATGCTGGCACCACATTGTACACAGTCTGAGTAATTCAGCTGGCTTCAATAATGCCATCTATATTTAATGTTTCAGAAGCTGCAAAGATTGGTTTAAGATGGTAATTTTCTGTCTGCACTTTCAAGATCTACACTGCATGGGCAGCACTGAAGTGTTGCTGACAGATTCAGCAATGGAGGTGGGAATGGGTGGAAAAACATATATAAGAAAAAATAAAACCACACACACACTTCCCTCTCATATAAAGAAATTAGCTACTCACTCATGTACAGGGAGGAATTTGGTCCTCATGAATGAAGCAAGCTTAACACTGGAGGGCTGTATTTTCCATTTATACACAAAGCATCTCCAGAACTGTCATGGGAAACGGGGAAGCTGGCTTACATTTTTTTGCCTAAAATGTATTTCTTAGCATTTGGAGAGACAACCAGTAAGTTAATTTTCTCTCCTTTCCTGTCTCCTCTGTGGTAATGCCAGTGGTGGGATACTGGTGATGTCTACCTGTCTGATCTGGACCTGCCCCAGGGCTTCGTCCCTTAGGGACAACCCGGCAGCCTCAGTGACAAATTGCTCTGTTTGCATGCACACCAGCTGAGCTTCCAGGCTGGTGCTGGTGGAGCTGTGTGAATGCTATGTGAGTGCCTCTCTCCAGAATCCTCAGAGCTGGTTCTCTGAAGCTTCAAGAGTGACACATGATGTTTTCCAGACTTCTTCCATTCATCGCTTATCAGTGGACACATTTCCCTGCTGATTTCAGGATCAGGGAATGTTTTTCCCATTTTAGCCCACAAGGATAGTACTTCTGGATGCTTTTCTGCCTCCTGTTACTAGGATTTTTGGCTCAGGAAAGAGACTCTTGCATAATCATAGAATGGCTTGCATTGGAAGGGACCTTAAAGCCGACCCAGTCCCAGCCCCCTGCCGTGGGCTGGTTGCCACCCACTGGATCAGGCTGCCCAGGGCCACATCCAGCCTGGCCTTGAGCACCTCCAGGTTGGATGGGGCAGGGGACTCCCAGAAACCCAAACTGTTGTGTGTTGAGGACTGCTGCTTTGGAAGACAACAGATGAATGAACCAGGTATTTCCTGGATGCTTGTCAAGAAGTCACTCCTTTACCTGAGAAACCTGAGCAACTGCTGACTGAATGCCATGGCTGTGCCACAAGACTGAGGACATCAAGGGTTAAAGGAAATGTCCAGAGAGGTGAGACTGGATTGAAGAAAGGGATATTTTGATAGCTATGCTGGCGGAAACTCTGAGACAAGCCAGCAGAACACAACAGGTTGGAAGCAGGGAAGCAAACATTGGGTGGGTGGGTGGGCACGGGGGGAAGCTCTGGCAGAAAAGCTGGATGAGACAACGAAGTAGGTGGAACAAGATCAGACAGCACAAACAGTAAAACGAGAGAGAACAATTTTTTATTTTAATTTATTGCAGTATGAACTAGCAAACAATCTGAAGGGCAAAAGATGTATCTATAGAATCAATTTTTAATAAGCACATTTGTGTGAAAAATAAAATAATTCTGAATAATTAAATACTGTCATCTTGGCATCATTCATTAGAAACATTATGGAGTGGTTGTCTGTTTATAAGCAAGCATGACAGCAGTCACTGTTATAAAAATTGCCTCATTCCTGCCAGTGTAAGATCCTCTTTCCATTTGCTTCTAATTTTATCAAACATCACGTGTTTGTGCTGAAGTTTTTCAAGCTGATTGTCTGTCTCAGTCTGATATTTTTTTTTTTCAGTCAAAGCTACTTCGTCATTTCCCAAATTAAGACTAGAAGGGAAAAATATGTTTCTTGGCAGTTATAATTTCTCGTTACTATTTCTTGTTGGTGGCATCAACCACTCAGGAAAAAGAAAGCCCTGAACCTGACCTATGTAAAATGAGCAAGTTCTGCAGTTTTTAGAGATAAATGCCAGGAAGAGAAAAAGAAAGAAGGTTAAATCCCCAGAGAATGGCTATAAGGTTTAAATAATTCTGGCATCTCTAGGGGCTGGAACGGAAGATCCCAGTTCTGTGAATGAAAAACCTTATTTGTGACCGTGAATGTGGTACACTAGTTACAGATGTTCTGTTTTCCATCTCCATGAAATGGGAACCATTCGCTGTCTTTGAAAATATGAGCCTAGGGACACACAGTAAGCCTGCAGTAGTTGACAGTTTAACTATTAAGACTCCTGGAAAATTTTATCTTGTGCCAAGTTCTTTGCAGCTCATACTGCAAGCACTGGATATTTTCCTGGGATTCCTTTTCCTGGCTGGCCTGGAGCCAAGTACAATGATGCAGCACAGGGAGCATCTCTCCTTGTGCTGAGTGTGTCTGCCACACCGCTTCCTCCCATGCTAAGCCAGTTCTGAAAAAATTGCCTCGAACACAAAATGTAAAGTCAGGATCAAAGGAAGAAGGATATGATTAAACTAAAGCACAGTGAGAGATAGCAGTGAGAGATGTGAAAATAGAACAGTAGTGGTTTGTGAGTTGGTCTGTTGCATGTAAGACTTGGATGTGGAAGAACCATGGAGTGGTTAGGATGAGGAAGGTGATTTAGTACTTCTGGTGAAAGTATAACCAGTACAACCTGTAAGTGAAAGGGCTTTCCAGTGGCAGAGACAGACCTAAGACTCAGGACTCAAGGTCTTCTGGATGGGAGTTTATATCATGCAGAAGGACGGGCTGTAGGGTTTCTCCCAGAAGCTGGAATAAAATCTCTGAATCAGGATGAAGATTGTTCTGGAAGGTGGTGATGTTCTCCTTGGATTTGCATGCCTGTTTGCTTCCTTCAGAGGCTGTGGAGCAAACCAGATCTCTTGTGTGGTTCTCCCTGGACTCCCTAGTGCTTGTAACACTGCATTGAGACAATTGTGGTAATCAAATTTTGTGCTTCATGGTGAAGGACTCCATGAAGAAGGACTTACCTTCCCAGGTACATAATTGGCTAAATGCATTCTTGGAATACGTGAGGATCATTTCATTCATTTTGGCTCCTCCCTTTGAGCTGTCAGAGACTGGCCACGCTGGCAAGACATAACTGCACAGAGAAGGCCCTGAGATGGGGAGCAGAGACTCCATTCTCTCTGACAACCCTTGCCCTATCCAGCCATGTAAGGTCAAACAGTTTGCAGTTGGGAAGGAGAGGACATTTCGCCAGCACCATTTAAGTGACGCATCTACTTGCCAAAACTTAGGTGTTTTCATTAGTGACCCCTGAAAGGGCTTCTGCTGTCTTCCTGATGTCTTGTATGCTTCTTTTCTGAGGGCTGGAATCACAGAGTCATCAAATCATAGAATCATAGAATGGTTTGTGTTGAAAGGGACCTTAAAGACCACCTAGTTCCAACCCTCTGCTGCGGGCAGGGTGTTGCCACCCACTGGATCAGGCCAGGGCCCCATCCAACATGGATTTCAACAGCTCCTGGCATCCACAACTTCTCTAGACAACATGTTCCAGTGAAGAACACCTCGAGGTGGTGAGGGCTGCAGCAGTGCAGAATAGAGCAAGACAAGCACTCCCCTCGAGCAGATGGCTCTACTCTGCTTAATGCAGCCCAGGATACACCTGGCCCTTTTGGCTGCCAGTGCACACTGTTGAGACAGGTTCAACCTGTTATTGACAAAACCCCCCTGATGCTTTTACACATTGACCTGGATGGAGTAAAGAGGGCAAGATGAAGTAGGCACTGTCACCACTTCCCTGCAGCTTCTGGAGAAATCCAGAGAATGGACATGAAGTGGGGACAGTGGGAAGGTGCCAAGAAGACAAGCCTGACGCCATCATGGCCTCTGGGAAATCCCTAATTTCTGAAGTGCAGAAATGAACTAGAACTATTGTAGGTGAACATTAATGGTCTTTCTTAAACATGAGGTGACCAAATTGTCCCTTTGGGGCTAAAAGGTTATGAAGTGTTTGGAAATCTATAACCATGCTAAGGAGCTGCATGGGTAACAGCGTGTAACACATGACAGTATACACAAATGCGTTGTGCCTTCTGAAATTGTAGGGAATTGTACCTAGCAGGCAAAATGTACCCAAGTCCAATGTGCCAATCCGATCCTGGTCAGGAAACACCAGAAGAAGAGGTTCCCATGCAAAAGTTGGTTGGGCAAGAGCCTCACTGGGACAGAAATTGTTATTTCATGTGAAATCTGGAGATCTGAAACTTTTTTGTGCTGTAGTAGAGCGAATACACATACCTGAAGGCTCTCAGTGTCTTGGAGGCTCCCAGGAAGCAGTCCAGGTGGTGAGATCCACCAAAGAGCACATCTAACTGGATTGTAGAGAGTGCGAGATATAGTCAGATGTACCTGCATGGATTTTTGTTTTAGTGGCTGAATGAATCCATCCAGATGGTGTTTACTTACACCAGAAATGCACTACCAATAACTCTGTCAAGTGTTTCCAAGCAGCTCTGAACGCAATACTGGCACTGAGTCCTTTCATGCCTGGGACTTCCAGTGCTGTGGAACAAGGCTATTTCTACATTTGTTGTCTGTAACTAGTAAGATGCTGAATGCCTGCAACATGCAGGTTACCGGTCCGAAGCACAAACATAAACGAAGCCTTAGATGATTAGATAGGTGGTTAAATGAGTAATCCTAGTTATTAAAGCAATTCCTTGTTCAAGTAGTCCTTAAAAAAGAATGTAAGCAAAGCAATGTGTTTTTCAAGCAAATCAGATTTTCCTTTCGTGATCACTAAGCGAATGCCACAGAAACTCCTTTTTAATCTCTTGATTGTCTTCTCTTGCTCTTTAGCAATGTGTAACATTCATCACATTAACACAAAAATATATAATTATTTCACAGTTAATTAAATCTGCTGACCTGCTTTTAACAGTTACAATAAATCCATGCAGAACCTGAAGCTACCCAGGCCCAGGCGATGTGGACTATTAAGATGTCCCTACATCCCAGAATTGTATTTGTAAAAATTGGCTTTGGACATAGCTTTTTGTTTTGATGGTTCAGATTAGCCATCTTCCTGGCTGAAATATTGATTGTAGGATGTCAGTCTCTCTGTTCTAATAAAATATCACAGCATGAGGAAAAAATTAAAAAAAAAAAAAAATTGAAAGCTTTTGTCTTCTTGGCAACTCAACATGAAAGCTTTCCAGAATATTGCTTTGCATAGAATGAAAATGGCTTTGGGCCAATGACTAATTATATTAAAAGGCTGTGCTTTTAAATTATTTATGTACCACAGTGTTTACCCTAGTGTTAAAACCATTGCTTATACTTCTACAAATAAGATTTTGGTTCAGATGAATGTGACAGTCCCTCCGTGGGTGATATACTGTACCAGGAGTTTCTACTTTAATGTAACAAATAGCTTAATACACATTAACAGATGCACTACTTGTGGAGCACTGCTGCAGAAGGAGATGCAGGTGAAAATAATTTAACTCTGGTTCATTTAGACAGATTATGCAACAGTAATAAATGTAGGAGCAGGCTGCAAAGCGTTGTTTGAAATGAGGATTTATCAAACTGACGGTTTAAAACCACTTCGGATCCAGATAATGCTAACCAGAGCCTTCTTTTGTTTGTACAGCAATTGCTGAGCATACAGGAAGAATTAAATAACAAAAAATCCGAGCTGGAGCAAGCCAAGGAAGAGCAAACACATACACAAGCGAGGCTTAAAGTCCTGCAGGAACAGGTGAGTGCTTCTGCTGG
>VXAV01013312.1:263008-275879 GCA_013399715.1 Alectura lathami | reverse complement strand
AGCCTTAAGTATGTTGGTTTCAAAATGGTTTGAGCAAAAACTCATTAGAATTATATGCTCCATCTGTTTTTCTCATTGGAAGCTTTATAAAATGTTCCTTCAAATAAATCAAAGATAACTGTGTGAAATACTCAAGTAATGTGCTTGTTTTGTTCTTTGTTTTGTTTTGTTTATTCTTTGCAGTTAAAAAGCGCCAAGGAATTAGCAGAAATTAATGGGCATGATGAATCTCAGGCAAATGTAGGTACAGCTATATATGTATAGATTTAGAGATACATGTGCATGCTTATGGTCTCAATTTTTTCTGTTTATGTCTTAAACCTGATAGAATGACTGAATGATTTGCACATCAGTTTCCAAGTGGCTGTTTTTTCCTGAAGCCACAGGTTCAAATCCCAGCAAACTTCATTTCAAGGTAGATAAATTGAGTTCCATGCAATTTACTTTGTAGGATTTATTTGGATGTGACTTTAACAACCAATGTCCTAGTTGTTATATGTAGGTGTTAAAGATACCATGGAAACAACTGCAAGAGAAAGGCTTTGCCTTAGTGTCCTGTCCAGGATTACTCAACCTACAGTTACACTGTTTGTCTCTGTGGCTGCCACTTTGCAGCTGAGCAAGTCTGGCCATATTTCTGTTCCGAGTGAGGTGAATCATGTACATGTATAATTTGGAAACAGCTAATTTGCACAAAAAGGACCAAATTAATTCATTGAGTCATTATTTTATCCAAAATTGTTAAAGGACTTGTTAAGGTCATGTTTTTTAAAACCTACTGCCAAAAAAAAGTATGATTCTTTTATTCCCTTAATGACTGCAGTCAAAACAGCAATTTAGGAAATAAAGGAAAACTTTCCTGCTATGTTTGTAGTCCAAACCATGCAGCTTTGTATTTTGTCATAATAAAATGCGTGGTGATTATAAATGATATCTTCGACCCATTCAAAAAAACCAGCAACAGTCTGAACTCTAATATATTTTAACATCTATTTTAGTAAATAAATAGGAAAGCAGTTTTATTTTCAAATTGAATGGAACTATCGAATTTGTAAGCTGTTTTGTGATAAGGAAATGTTGTCCTTTCTTTTTTAGTCCATCCCTGAATCTTGTTCATTGTAGTCTGTTTCCGCAGTGAAGTCGATAGAGCCTCCTAGCTCTCAGCATTTGGACAGGAGACATTCAATATTGTCTGAAAGCTCCAACAAATCTGCAGTTGCAGTCTGTCTGCACAGCATCTCATTGCCCCTTTGAAAGATTCTGTTTGCAACCCAAAACAAAGACATTAATCCACCAACGATCTTGAAATACTCACATTTGCTACCTAAAAACTTTTGTCTGTACAACAGCTGTTTCTAACTTCCCTAAGGGAATTTAGAAACTTTCCAAAGGAACTTCCTCCTGCTCCAAAAATGTGGATGAAACAATGTTTTGCAGGATTGAAATGTTTAAAGGAAAATTTCCAAAATGCTTCAACTTTTATCATCCTGATTCACATGTAACAGGATAAAGCAGAAGAAGCAGAAGTTTTGTTTTTATATAATATAGAGGTTTAAATAACATTAAAATAAAACATTTTAATTGAGTAAGGAAAATGTTTCAGTACATGATTCTCAAAATCTAAACCAAAATATTTCAGAACCTTTGGTTAGTGGTAGATTTTTCAAAATGCAATATTCCGTTCTAGTTTTTAATTGTAGGAGTTGTTCAAATGCCTGAGTTTTCCACAGTATAGGAACTCTGTTTTCTGCCCCTTTTTTCTGTGATCTCTTCCCATGATGACCTCACAGCAATATTAGACACCTAAGAAAAGAAGTCAATACCTAAATTAATGGTGAAGAGGGGAACTAGACAGCCACAAATTGCAGCCGTGTATTCAGCAATTATGCCGCTAAGAGATCCAAAAAGGCACAGCAGCACCAATAGAAGTGGAGAGCTAAAGGAAAAGGATGGATGTTAAAACAGTTGCTACAGTGGTGAACTTTGTAAAATGGAAGCTGGGGCACCTTTCAAACAAGTGTCCTGTATATTGAACATGTAGAGCTCAGGTTTTGTGCTGTGCAGGTTGTCTCTCCACATCTATTCTCAGCAGACATCCTGGCTCTTGCCCTTGGCCAGTGTGTAAATCCAGGATGATCAAAGAGAAAAAGGCTTGGTGGCTCCTACGTGGCTGTTAGTGAACTGTGATGCATATAATGGGATTAGGACATATTTGTTACAGTTGACAGGTTGAATTCAGCAAATGAAATACCTTTACATGCAGAGCAATAGTGGTAGGTGTTGGTGAGGAAAAATGGTAGCATATGTCTGCGCACGCAGCACAATCTAATCTTCACACTGTGGCATATTTAGATTTCTTTCTAGAAAATCAAGCTCCTAAAAAGGATAGTAAGAAACTTGAGGCACACTGTGTACACACAAGAAAGTTCCTATTGTAATCTTAAAAAATATCTCCTCCAGTCCTAGGGCTTTCTGCTGATGGCACTGGTGTGCATTATATTTTACATTAAAAATAGATTGTCTTTTAAAATAAAATTTGGAAATATTTTTTCCTAGGAAAAGCAGATAGAGATGAATATATATACTTAGACCATTTCTATGTTTTAATTATGTCAGATCATCCTGAAAGAGAAGCAAGGGGCTGGATACCTTTGGAAACATAAAAATATCCCTCCTGAAACGTACCTCACATGTAAAACACGCAGAACTTGACTTTTTTCCTCTTGCTTTTGTCAGGAGAATTGAGTACAGTTAATTAAGAGGCTGGAGCAATGGCAATGGTACCCTCCCTGCCACAAGAGTTCACACAAAAAGCTAGGGGATAAAAAGCAGAAATTTTAGTGTCTTGCAGGTATGTCAGTTATTTCCAGAAGACAAAACCATGTCACAAGGCTCTGTAAACAGTCAGAAGGGTGTTTCACGTTTGACGTGCCAGGCACATGTGGTAGTGTTTGTTAGGGCTGTTGTCGTTTCCCAGCTACACTGTGTGGTAGGAAAGGCCAAGTGCCAGGCTCGGGTGGTTTATGGAGCCCAAGATCCTAATGCTAACAGAGGCTTCAGCACCCAGCACTGCCTGAGAGGCTGTCACAGAGCGTTCATTTCCTTGAGCCCTGTGGTTAGGAAAAGATTGCTTCTGGCTTCTAATCTGCACTGCTTTTAATTTCCTCTTCGTTGCTGCATATAATGCTGTTTAATTCACATCTCTGTCTTAACTGAAGAGAAAATAATGGCCATTGTACAATTATAATTTCAGATATAATCCTCTTCCAGGATGTGCCCGTACTCTTGGGAGCTGATTAGTTCCAATGTGAAAAAAAATCTTGCATGGGAGGTGTGCTCAAGTAGAGAATATTTTGCAAGCTGAAAATAGCAACCTCATGTTTTGTGTTTCACTCTATGAATGTAATTTATTCTTCCACTCTTACTGTAAGTTCATTGTCTTTCTGTAGAGCCTCTTCTGCTAAGGGTAGTGCTGCATTTTAACTGAAGACCTCCTTTTACTCACTGCTGAGTACAGCATAACATGCAAATACAGTTACACAGCCTTGGTGAATATATCCCTACTTTTGGATGGGAAGGTAAACCTGCATGGTATCCTTCTTAGTGGTGAACAGGAGATTTTGAACGTGAACCTAATTTCACTTCTGGGTGATTTACTTCCAGATCTGTGTCTTTCTTACCTTCACAGCCACCTGTCTTCCTTAGGTGGAGAAAAACTGCTGTGAATAAGTCCTACCCTTTGTAAAAGTGCCACAAAATGGCAGTCAAGAGTACCAGCCCTCCAGGTTCAGACCAAAGCAAGAGATGGGCCATGGTCATAGTAGCGTTTTGAATGCCCAGATTGCAATTCCATGGTAAAATCCTGACTCTGTTCGGTCAGTAATTAAATATCTCTTCAATTTAATAAGGCAGGATTTCACCAACAACTTTTAGAGTTATCTCATTATCAGCGGGTTATAATACAATAGATGTATTCCAGAGGGCAAAAGTGATCTCACCACAAGTTTTTTTTACCAGCTTTTTTTCCAATTTGAGTTTCACTGCTTGAACAAAGTAATGACTTTGACCTCATCCATCTGTATCCCTCCATTCAGCAAGCTGGACACAATATTCTGTGGTTTTGTCTCCAGACATGGAATCAATAATATTAAGTAGGGATGCATTTTTCCATTTGAATGCTTGAAGCTATTATCAGAGCATTTCTCAAGTTCAACCAAGCATCTTACATTTGATGCTGATTCTTCCTTTAATTTTTCCCCCTGTATCTGCTTTTCAAGCAATTACCAGACAGTCTTTGTCTCAGAGGAGGTGTATACCCAGGGTGAAATGTTTCAACCATTTTGCTGAATTGCTCACTTTGTGCTGCAGTGGAAGTGATGCTATTTATAACTACACCCTAGTCTTCTCTTTTCACATATAATGGGTTAATCACTGACGATCTTTACCAAAGATAAGATAGCTTTAAATGAGGCTCAGATTTGTGATCAGCTGGGCCAGGATTTAGAAAGCTAACCCACTTCAATTTTTGTAGAAATCTGTTAATTCCATCAAATTCCTGAGTTCTTGTGCTCACTACGCAGACCTTTAATAGAAGAACACATGGGTGCATGCTGTGAACATCCCATGTCAGTATATGTGTTAGTACGCATCTGCTGTAGGATGGGACATCTCCATGCTATTCGTGTGACTGCTCATGTTGAGCCAAGCGTGATAAAAAGGGACCTCAAATACAGGCAGAGGAGAGGGAGCTGGAAGAGAGCAAGGCCTGCTTGGGTTGCCCTGGTGGTTTGGGACTATGGGATGCAGGTTGGTCACCCTTATTGATGAAGACCACAAGAATGTGTTTGCTGATGCTTTTGCTTCACTTCTTTGTGAGTACAACTGTCATCCCCTGGCTATCCTTCTCTTCAAAATGCTTCATCTTCACAGAGCAACAAAGAATTGATATAAAAAATGTGCTCTATATGGCTAATATAAAAGCAATTTTGTCCAGAGATTATAGGCCAGGAAACCTCAGTGCAGGGCTTGCACTAAGGTTTGGTTTCTCATCATGGGTATGCTATGTTGTTAGATGGTGCAAGGACCGAGTACCCTGACTGGAGGGAAGTATATACCCCTAGCTGTCACTAGGCATTAGAGACCCAAATTACTGCCTGTGTTCAGGTTCTTCTGTTGTGATGGGGCCATGTGGTGAGGAGTGGCCATCTCCTTCTCTTGTCCCTGCTCACTTTTTTTCCATTCCAGGCATTTATTTGCAGCCCTTCCATCACTCATTTCCTCTCATTTCCATCAATTTAAGGCATGTAGATTATGATAAATTCAAGCATTTATGACTATTTGCAGATCAGCAGCTTTCCTACATACCATGGCAGGAATGAGGAATGTCCACCTTACGAATTCAATACCATGGGGGCTGAAAAACAACCGGAGTTTAACTGGCTGTTTAGGATCATGTTGTCCAAGATCCCCCTCAGAAGTTCTCCCCGAGAAGCTCCCCGAGTTCCCCCTTTGCTATCCCAGCCCTGTTTTGGTATATTAGAGGATGGCAATTCAGTTTCATTAGCACAGTGCAGATCTGTCTGCTGGCAGAATCAGAGTCTCTACGGTTTCAGACATGATCTAACCCTATGGGGAGCAAACTACTACAGTAGGTCAAAGTGTATTCTGACATGGTCTGTGCTACTTGAAGTAGATCTGGGCTTTCACAAATAACCCCTTTGTTAGTGTGCAGCAAGAAATCACACTACATCCCTTGTTCCTAATTGAAAGTGTCAGAGCAGCATCGTAGCTTGGCTTTTTATTGGAGTGAATACCCATCATCTGAGGGAGGACAAGAGCGAACTCTGAGATACAATGATAGAACCCATTCAGCCACCCACTCAGCAAACCACAGAAGTTTTTTGACTTCGTATTTCATATGAGCTCCACAGGGATACAGTTCTTCAGTGCGCAGAGCTACCTGACATTTTAATAATATCTGATCATTATGTACAGCCTTTCTTCCCAAAGCATTTTCCCCAAGTATTTATACAGGAGTAATCCCATCATTTCTAGTGAGGAAAGGAATAACATTCAGCCTTACCCATGTGCAGCTGTGTGCTTAGCCCACACTGTGCACAGGGCTTGTTATCACAGCATTCAGGCTCCCCCACAACCACCCTAAATATGATGTATTCCACCTCTGCTTCAGCCACTAGCTTCCTGCTACTGTGGCTGGGGTTGTATGCCGCATTCACACTCCTTCCAACCTGCTGAAGTCCTTCAGGGAAGGGACAGCAAAAAGTGACCGAGCTGAGAAAGGAACCTCAGTATCCCCAGGAGACACTCTTCTTGGAAGGTTTCATTCTAATCAGGAGTCAGTCCATGGGAACAAGAGCTCCAAAATGTTTGCTTCAAATACTTCTCATAGATTTACATAGGGAGATTCCTGTTAATGTGGGGGTTGTGTTTTCAGATACCTAAAAGTGCTGTCTTTCAAATCCACTCACTCTCATAAAACATTTATATTGCTTTGTTTTGTTTTGTTTTGCTTTGCTTTTATTTCATTATATTTTATTTTATTTCAACAAAGATACTTTCAAAAAAAATGAACAACATCCCAGAAGGAAAATTCTAATTGTATCAATCCAGAGGTGATTGCTGGAATGATATTTGTGTTAAAGAATTTTTGAAAGGGCTTTAACAAGTTCTCACTCTCAAGTAAACATGAAGTATGCCCTCCTACAATGCTGTCAGCAGTACTGGTGGGTAGGCAACGCTTGCTTCAAGCCAGTCATTGGTTTGCTGCAATTCCCTATCCCAAAATGGGCAAAATGACAATTACCTTTTCCCTTGCAAAGCAACCACCTTCACATCTCATAAAACATCTGTGTTAAGTCATCAGGAACCTACACATAAATCCAACTTTAGGAAATGAAGCAACTTGATCATACTTTTCGAAATAAACATGAAGTAACTTTGATATTAGTACATTCCTATAAAATAGATATGCTGAAATACAATGAGAACAATATAAAGACAGTTTCCTTGAGAAAAACATTTTCACATTATCGCTACTTGCCTAAACTCAGCAGGTGAAAGTTATAATAGTAAAAGCTTTGTAATGAAAAAGTTAAAAGCATCTCTCTGGCAAATGGGTCGGAAAAATAGGATGTCAAGAGCACCATAATACAATTAATCTTCTCTCCTGAAAACATTTCTATCATGTGGGATAAATCAGACAAACTAATCTTAGTTGCATAGTGCTACGTTCGAAGTGCTTCATTTGCAAGGTCTGAAGTTTGCTGTTCTATTTTTTCTTCATTGCTGTTCCTATAATTTTAGTGCTAGATAATTCTTCAAACCAGTTGTCAACAGTTTATTTCTTACTACCGGTGTACTCTTAAATTTACTGTCATGGTATGATTTTCTATATTAGTGTACTTCAAAAGTAAGTTTATATATGAGTGTACTTTGGAAGTAACTACAATTTGCTGTGGCTGACAAACTCAACACTGGTTTATTGCATAGCACAAAATAAGTTTAGTCTTGATCTGAGCGAAAAGATAACACCTGGTCTCTATCATTTCTAATGATAAACCAGTCACAAGCACAAACTGTTACAATATTCACCAGCAGTGCAGCATATGGCAAATACATACTTCTGCATCACTAGTTAGACAGCAGTAGGGTAAGGATGCCCTGAGACCCTGGGGTGTGGGGACGGAAACAATGAAAAACAAGAACTTGCGAGACTAGAGTGGTGGGATTTAATCTGGCTATGACTAGGGACTGCCTGCAGATTAGTGGGGAAACAGAGGTCAGGCTGGTGAGAAAATGAGTCAGGAGCAAGAGAGAATAAAACAGGGCAGATGAAGACCCATCTCAGATGCCATGCACAAATGTACCTGGGAAACAAACAGGAGGAGACGGAGCTCCATGTGCTGACGCAGAACTGTTATATCACTGGGATAACTGGGACCTTTAGGACAGCATATACAGCTGGGGTTCGGTGATAGGTGGGAAAATGAGGCAAGCTTTTTCCTGTTTCCTGCATGAAGTTTGAATGTATGGAGCTTGTCTGTGGAACAGGCAACAGGCTGGCTGAAAGCTGGCAGGTCCCCAGATCAGAGGGACCCACCTTTATCCCATTCCCTGGGAAAAGGATGGAACAGGATACCTTGGGTGCTATTTTTCTGGGCAAATGAGGAAGAAGGTGATTAGGAATTGCCAATATAGATTCACCAGCAGTGAGTCATGCTTGACCAAACCGATTGCCTCTGGTGAAACGACTAACCCTTTGCCTGAGAGGAAAGCAGTGGATTGCAGCCCACCCTGACTTTTGCAGGGTTTTTTGACAAGGTCTGCTACAGAATCTTTGTATCCACTTTGGGATGATACAATATGTCTGGGTGGACTCCTAGATCAAGGTCCACAGAAGCAGCTGTTCCCCTCTCCTAGGCCAAGCACATGGAGATGCTGCATGCAGTTTGGGGACCCTTGCATAAGACAGACAACCGGAGCAGGTTCATCAAAGGCCACCATAATGGGCAGAGGCTGGGGCAATTGCATTGTGAGGAGAGGCCAAGGGAACAGGGCTGGTTCAGCCTGGAGATGAGAGGGCTGTAGGGGGGCACTTCACAGCACACTACCTGTCAAGAAGACAAAACCAGGCTCTGAACAGGGCACCACAGTGGGAGGATGGGGTCGTAAACCAAAAAAAGTACGCGTACTAAGGAGAAACTTTTGTCATACCTAGGACAGTTCAGCAGTGAAACAGGTTGCCTATAAAGGTTTTGCAGCCTCCATCACCAGAGATTTTCAAGGTTAATATGAGTAAATTCCTGAGCAACTTGCTCTGAGCCCACAGCTTGCCTTGAGCAGGAGGTTGGTCTAGAGACCTCCCAAAGTCACCTGAGTGATTCTGCGATTCTGTGATCATCTGAGTCACGATCACTGCCTGTGATTGTACTCCTACATTTTTGCACTCCTACATTTCTGCATTTGCAAGGAAATTTGATTTCAGTTAAATTTAAACAAGTTCTTTCATTGTAGTTTAGCTCAAGGTGAGTTGAGTAATTTTGTGTTCACCATGGATAAGAACATGCACAAGACCCATTCTTGACTGACAAGCATGTGAAGTTGTCAGAAGTTGTCCTGTACCTCAACCTTCCATGCGCCCATTAATTTAAGGGGCTTGACTTGATGCGCATTAAAACTATTGCAAAGCTTCCATTTGCTTGATTGGAAATTGAGTGAGGTTCCATTCAGGTTAAAACAGCAATATAAAATTCTGAAATACATTTAATAAAGGACCAGCAAAGTAAACACAGCTGTGCCAGACTTTAGGAGAAACCCACGTATATGAAAATAAATTAAAATCAACCGCTCATCATATCATAGGCCAGTTTCTTCTTTTCAGAGGAATCACTAAACCTGCATGTCCATCAATAAGTAGAGTTTGGACAAGCAGATCTGAAATCTAAGCTTGCATTGTGTGGACTCAGAGCAAGCACACATATGTCTTTCAAGAGCTTAAAGATTGCAGATTTGGTTTCGTGTATGTGGGTTTTTCTTCTACCAAAACCATAAAATTACCTTTTGTTTTCAAGCTTACAGCATCTCTCTGACCTGCTGTTAATAGCCTGCAAGATTATTGCTTGTGTATCAGATATAGAGCTTTTTCTCCTCCTACTCATTTTCTCTCAGAAATCCCCCGGCTGATGAGAAAGTATAGTATATCCTATACATTCAGCATGTGACTGCTGCATCCAACATCTAGTCTTTCTTTCTGCCACTGCTCTAAATACAGACAATTTGCTTTGTACACGCATCAACATGACCTACAAACTCTTCCAGATTTTTTTTTATGTGTCCTTCAGAAGGCTAATATTATTCTTACCAACTCACCGCAAAAATCTACAGAATTCCATATACCACAACAAAGGGAACAACGTCTTTTGAAGACAATCTGCAGTCATCATTCCCCCTAGGTTTAAAGGCAATTATCAAACATTTGGATTATCCAGATAGTTGAATATCTCAGTTCTTTAGATATTTGTCATTTGCATCCTGATCACATGCCAGGTGTCTTCAATGTCACATTCGTTGAGTTCCGTATTCTGCCTTCCAAACAGTGTCCTGAACAATGGGTGAAGTGGAAGCGCACTCTTGCAGGAGTAGCTTCCAGGTAGGCCAGCTGCCATTCAAGCCCTGCTCAGCTCTTGGTCGGTGTTTATCTGGAATGGCAAGTCTACTCTCTCTCCATTTTTAGGGATCCTGGCTAGGAGATGTTTTCAGGTTCACAGATGTTTTTAGGCTAAGGAGAATCATTTTTGCTAATGAGAAAAACACCAGGGAAGAGCAGACATTTTGTATTCTGTCTGCCCTTTTTGCACTGGTGCAAGACTGACTTACAGAGGATGTGTGATGTCTTGTGTGAGAATGTGGTATGTAATGTCACGTATTCCCACAGGGATCAAAAAAGAAACCAACGTAGGACTGAAATACCTATTCCATCTAGAGGAAACATCTGGGGCTTTCTAATCTGCCAGTCCCCAGACTGCAGAGCTAGCCTTTCGTTCTCACAGTAGCTGCCACTATCCTCTGCAGAAACCCACCACATCTCCTACTCTTCAGGACCTCTGTCCCTCTCTCTGGTAATGCAGCTCTCTCAGGAATCACATTTTCATTTTCTGTAACTATAGCACAGGACCCAGCTGCTCTGGGGTGGACCACAGTGGACAGTAAGACCAGACACCTCTAGGAGCACTCTGCTTGGCCTTTCCCTGCAAGTTTTCCTGAAAGTTTGCCAGAAAGATTCTCCCTCTGTCTTTCCTTCCCTGCTTCAAAGGCAGGAAACCCCAAATCAAAATGATGACCCCAAGGGGTGTCTGCAAAATCAAACGGTTTGTCAGGCCCCTGAGGGAAATCCATGTCTTGTCAACATTTGCTGAAGGATGAAAGTGTCAGTTGTAGGGAAAAGCTCCAAGCTGGCAGTGGCAAGAGCATCACATGGAACAGTTTTTTCCATGCTGAGCAGCTCTTGCGTGTCATCAAGTTGGGCCTCCATGTTCTCCAATATCTGGTATAATTTGTGAATAAGGAACAGGGCCAGGTCCCTAATGGTACCCAGGTGTGATTTAACCTGGATTAAGCCTTCCACATACTGTATTTAGTTCTTGCAAGGTCATTTCACTTCTAATAAGTGTTGGTTTTGCACATGCTCAGCTGTGTTCTTCTCTGATGCAGTAACTGACAGATGGTAGCAAAATATTCCTTTTGTAATGAAACCTGCTGAAGGAGACTGCTTAGGGCCTCAGAAAATATCATTTGCCAAATGAAGGATGGTCTGCAGGCAAGAAAGGGAATGCTGTAATGTAGTATATATTAAATAATTTTCCTCAGGCATCTGGTGATAAGTAGACTTTTCTCAAGTCAGAGGGGTGACTTGGCTGCTTGTTCCCAGTTAGTTATTGCCTCATTCACCTTTGTACTCTTTAAAGTCTTGTTTCTGTGGGTTGGCATAAGTAACACCTCTCAAAATGTGCAAATTAACTGCGTGAGGATAAGTTGTAGAGGCTTCTTGGGTACCAGATTTGTACCTGTGGTGTGGAGTCACATACTTAAAGGTTTTCAGTTGCCCTATAATTAGCCTCATTTCTGGGTGAGTTACACGCTAATTTCTTTAGACACAATTCTGTCCATTTCTCTTAAACTGCTATTAATTCCAAGCAGCATTGCTGTTGCATCCTTTGTCTGGCTATGCACATCCTGAATTTTTTCATGGCCTGTGAAAGCTTATTTTAGGAGCTGAATACATCAGAGTTGTCTAATTTATCATCTTCTGTGAGGCAGGCAGTTTTGGATGGCAGAAACCTCCCTTTTTCAAACCTTCAGGAACCTGCAGCCTTTCTCTAAAGCTAGCCTTTTGCTGAGTAGCTATTTTTGCCATTCTCAGTTTCCTCAGGCTCCCCCATAACCAATTTTTTACTCCTTTATCCTCCATACCAACACACAGTTAAGGAGGACTTGATGTGACTTCCTTTAGCATCCGTTTACACTGTCCTATAAATCATACAAAATGTTCTGCACAGGCTCAAATCTAGAGATTAAATGAGAATCCATCTGTTCATTGCTCCCAATGGGAATATAGTTTCTTTCTCTGCCTCTCTGCTTGACAAAACTTCTAATCCCATTTGAAGCTGCTAGTGTGTTGTGTTTGGGGCCTGTTATATCAAATACACATCTCTCTGCTCTCTCAGGAATTGTTATTTTTAGACTGCTTTTCTGTCTCTGATGGAGTCAAAAGTTACATCTTAGCGTATACAAGCTCTGGTGGCATATGTTGCTCTGCTCTTCTGCTGCAGTATCAGGAAATCTGCCATCTACCTCTGCTGTTCTGATTTGCAACCTCCTTGTTGTTGCTGCCCTTATNCTGTTTTGCAACCCCCTTTTTGTTGCTGCCCTTATGGAGAAATTCATATGAACCCCTCTCCTTTTTCTGTTTTTTTTTTTTTTTTTTGCCTGGGTTTTCTTTCACTGTTTTCAGATGTCGTGGCCAGCAGCAGATAAATATTTGCATTAGCCTTTGGCTGTAGTGGAAGGGGAATCAACAGCGGTGGACAACTTAGGGCATACTCCTGCAGCTATAATGTGTCCTATACATAGTAGCACCACAGGAGCACTGGTGTCCAGGTGATGTAGCTGCCAGAGCACTCAGGCACACCATTATTTTAAGAAGATATTGCTGCAGCTCTTGAACTGCTGCCTCTCTCCTGCCTATAGGTATCTAAATCTGTAACACAAGGTTCTCTTTGTAGCCAATGAGGAAAATAAAATAGACATCTGTAGAGTCCAATTTATCTCAGTGTAAAGTAAATAAATAGAATAT
>VXAV01013312.1:234126-248721 GCA_013399715.1 Alectura lathami | reverse complement strand
ATCTTGTTGCTGACGTTAAAAGCTGACTTGCATTTCACAGAGGGAGACACGATGCACATGTGAGAGGAATGGGGGTGGAGCAACAGAATGCCACAAAATAGGATTAAAAATAGAGAGTGGAGGGATTTTGTTAGAACCTGGCGTTCCATAAAATAATAAAAAAATGAAAAAAAAAAATCCCATGACATCCCAGAAGCTTCTTATAAACCAAAATAGGGAGCAGGGAAGAAAAAGAGATAAAATTTGATAGTACAAATCATTGTAAAGAACAGTGGTTCTGAATGAATGAAGGTTTCTGATTCCCTTAGTTGATTCTGTCCANATTCCCTTAGTTGATTCTGTCCATGAAGCCAGCTCAGGCGGATGTTGTGTCTGAGTCTTCCTAAAAAGGAATCTTCCAAAATTTCTCTGCAACCAGTTCTGTCCCAGAAATAAGCCACTCAAATCATACACACTTCCAATGTCAGACGAGCCTGCATGCAAGAAAAACCTAGAGCTCCAGCTATGCAGTTCACTGGTTGAAAAGGCATGGTGATGTTAGCAGAAAGCTCTCCTTGGCCTTGAAGGCTAGTGAGGACATACATTGCTCATGGAAAGCAAAAGTTTGCCGGTCAGTCAGAACTGATTTCAGATGTCATTACTGACCCATATCCCTCCACTCTGACTGACTATCATCCTTGCTGGGATTTGTCACTTGGTTAGATGGAGACAACAAAGCTAAAATCTTATCAGAGCAGAACATACACTGCTGTCTTCAGAAGATCACTGACCATGGGTAACATCCTGCCACCAGTCCAAAGCTGATACAGCTAATGAAGAAATGCCAGACAGGAATGGCAGACCATTTTGCAAAATGAAACATCTTGACAAAGAAGGGAGCCAGGTGGTGGCTGGTGGCTCAACATCGGAAGATTTCTGAAATGAATTTCCTATCCTGAGATGTTCTTGATTAGCAGCTCTGGAAACAGACTTTCTATTTGTCCTCAAGGCAGGAACAGAAAAGTGTCTAATACTGTCCCGGCAGAAATGTACAGAAATCACATGCCATTTCATTGCCACCCCTATAAAGTCTTTGCTTCACCTGTACAAGCTGCAAACAAAGGAGAATGTACATTTCATCCTGATTTGGGGCCACAGAACTTTTGCTCATTAACAGTTTAGTTTCAGGGCTGGATGTGAACCTTTGATCTATAAAGTGGATCTTCTACTCTCCTATGACAGAGTTATCCAGTAACTCAGAAGGTGAAGGCAGCCATCCTTGGGGTACAAGTGAAGGAGCACACCCTGATGACCCTTCAGAATAAGCATAGATGGTCTGGAATTGAGTAGCTTGCAAGGAGATTTATCTTATTAGAAAGAAGGAAGAAGATCTCCTGTTCAGTTCATAGTGCTTTGAGATGAACTTTAGGTCTAAATCAAACCCTTTAGTTTATAGCTGTGAGATGCTCCTAAAACAAGGGTTAGTATGGGGAATTAGAGCAATGAAATAAAAAATATTGCTATTTATGAGCACTTCACTTCTTCCTCTTTGAAGGGGTTTTGGAGTGGAGGCTGAAATATCTATTTTTTTTTTTCAAATGATTACAGTAAATAGGAATAACATGGAATTTATAGCCTTCATTTGATTATTGTGGTCCATGCAGTTCAAAAGTCCAAAGAAAATCTGGAGGTGTGCATCCAGGTGCATGGGTGACATGGAACCAGGTAGTGGTTCATGCCATACAGAACAGTTGCTTTTCTGCAGTGCAGAGCTTTTTACTTACAGCAATAAAACACAGGCTGATTGTAAGAAGTTCATCANNNNCTGATTGTCAGAAGTTCATCAATATATATTGGTCACGCAACCAGCAAGGAATTTACACAAGATCAGGATTCAGGCTTCAACTTTCTGTTTGTCTTTCAAGCACGATGAGAACGTAGAGTCTGTCATTCACAGTCATGAGAAAGACAGTCAGGTGAATCTGATCAAAGTGCTCTAGTCAAAAAGATAACTAGTGCTATCTTTTGTATAGTGCTATCTATCACACTGCTGTACAGAGATAACCATGCTAACAGTGAGCACGCTAGTTTGGCCACAGAAGACATGATGGCCATGGTTGTACAGCCTCTCTACAGCTTAGTGCCCTCTACTTGCTGTTCCCAGTCAAGTAATATGGTAGCACTTGATGTCTTCTTCTGGACTTTTTCTCCAAGGTTTCTTCTTCTGAAAAGTTTATTTTGAAGTAGCTCTAGCATTGTTCCAGTCAGCCAAGAATATGCAGTTTCAACAGAAGACTGCGAATTATCTTCAAAAGGAGTGTGTGAATCCTAACTAAAAAAGAGAATCTTGAGACCCTTTCACCTTTTTCCTAAATTCACTGAAAGCCTTGAAAGGGAGCAGCAAAAGAATACAGAGCAGCAAAGGAGATGAAGCAGGAAAAACGTTCCCATAAATAAGGTTTCAGCTGTTGGTTCAGACCTGTTTGACTCAGACCTGTCCCAGGTTCCCCTACTCAAGCATGCAGCAATGCTCAGAGGAAAGCAAAAACTGTTCCAGAGTTCAAATCACATGAGTAACTCAAAGCTTGGTGAAGGTTACAAAAAGGTCTCTTGCGGGCAATCCCAAGATCAATGCTACTGTTCTTCTGTGTAATTAATCTAAAATAAGGTTTTCATTAACTATTTTATTTGATGCATTGTGAAACAAACTGAATGAGAATGCATGGGCTGGCAAGAAATGCTGCACAAAATCCCACAAGAGCCCAGCTAAACATCACGCATCAAGAGCTGAGTAACAAAGAAAATAACTCTCGGTATGTGAAGTCTCTGTTTTGCAGTTAAGCAGAAGATTGACAAGTTTAAGGCTCTACATGAGTACCAGGGCATTTTCCCGTAACAGATGTTGGGAAATTACCACTTTTTGCCATGTCATAGAAGTATAACTTCTTACTAAAAAGTTCTTGTTAATCACAGATGTATTACATGGTAACACACAGACTTGGGCTAGGTCATAGCACCCTTGCTTTCTGAACCACTGAGCATCTGAGAGCTGTCACTAAAGAAATGCAGGAGAACAAGAGACTGAAACTGATATTAACACTGCTCAGCAACACTTCTAAGCCCAGCCAAGTGGGTGCACATTTCCTACAGAGAATTTGCTTTTAAATTCTCAACCACTGACACCAGGATTTTAACTGGAATGGAGAGCTCAGGATGTGAAAGATCCTGATATCTTAGCCACTAATCTAAGTTCATGGAATATTCTGTGATTGCATGTACTCATCACTTTATGCTATAGCCCAGATGATGGATCCCAATTTTGCTTGTCCAGGTGAGCACTTCATCTGCTGAACTGCTGGATAAGCAAGTTGTCTCAGTGCCTCGTCTTCCATCACTTTGTGTAAGGTTTTATCCATCCAGCGGGTCTGAGGACACCTGACTGACTGATCCCCGTGCTGCAGCTATAAGTACACACCTCACTGCTCAGCTCTCTTAAGGCCACAACTGGATTTTCCATAATCCTCTTTGAAGGTCTTTGAAGCGCACCTTCCTGTAAACTTGGCTCGAGGGTGGTCTTCTGAATTCAAAATCTGAAAGCCACTTACTCACATTTTACATAACATAAGGATACACAAGAAATCCATAGCTTGTTGTATAGCACATGGATGGGTAGGATGTTATTCCTGTGCTTCTAAGTAGTCCTCTCTCCAGGTCTTCTTAATCCAAACCTTTATCACCTCCTATCTTCTCCACAGGTCACTGTGTGTCTGTGAGCTCTCAAGACCATTCACGTAGACTGTAGCTTCTTACCTCCTCAGTATATCACACCTTGCAATTTGTTCATTACATAATTTCTGTTTCTTTTACAGGAAATCATAAGGGTAGAGCGGAATTGAAAAGGAAAAATGTCTGTCAATCCAGGAAGTATAATATGTGTAATGACAATCTCACATACCGTGCAAATTTACATGTAAATGGCAACTAGCACAATTTACAAAGAAGTAACGAATGAGCAATTGCAACTGGCATCCCATAAAGATTTAAATAAATGCATAATATGAATTAGTCTTGAAAGACAAAAATTTACCTACTCAGAGTCATTTTGTTCTGACAGACAAGAAGCTACCAACTATTTAAATTTAGTTCAAATATGAGAAACAAGAAACCCAGACTGTTGTGCCTTACTAAGACCATTGATTACCAGCATCTAACTGCAGGCACTGACACTAGTTCAGCATCCAAATTCAAGACAGTTAGGTGGGACTCAAGGCTCCTGCCATATGACTGGTTAAGGGAAGTAGCTACAAAGCCTCAGGCTGGCGTTTATGCAGGTAGGGGGAGAATCCAGCCTTTGTTCAGCAGGTCCTGTATAAATAAGGCTGGATCTTCCCTTCACAGTCCAGCCATGCTGGAAGAGGGGGAATAGCTCCCATATTTCACTCAGGATACTGTGCTTTTCATGCATCATGACAAGGTGTGTGATACTGCAGTTAGCAGTAGCTAGATCTTGTGCTCAGTCCAGTTCAGGATCCTGCATCACCGCCCTATTAAGCAAATGCTGAGTTTGTGGAACCATCTTCAGATGTGGCTCACTGGAAATACTAGACCACAGCTTGCCAGCCTCCCCAAGCCTTTCAGGTTTAGTGGAACATGGGAATAGCTGATAAGTATTGCCACTTTAAGCATGGTTTTCAGCGGTGGGGCCCACAACTGTTGCTTGCCCAGGGTGCTCCTAAGTCTGCAGAGCATTGCCTTGCTGTTGCTTTACCCCAAAACCAATGCCACTCCTTGAAGGCATCTGTCAGCAGAGAAGGCTGCCACTGGCAGCACACGTAGGCAGTGATTTATTCACGACACTTCAGAAGAGGCGAGTCACACAAAGGTCGTGGTGCTGCAGACAAAGTAAATAGCTTGCTGTGATATATGTAGTGAATAATAATTAAAGAAAAGAAGAGGGGAGAGGAAAATGTGTATTTCTCCTTGGTGAAAATTTATTGAATGATCAGAACCAGGGGAAATGCAGGATGTGGGTAGGAGAGGAATTCCTTCTTGCTAAGGAAAAACGTCTATCAATCCATGTAATATGATGTGTATAATGACAATCTCATACATAAGGCAAACTCACATGTAAATGACTGCCTGTCCAGTTGATAAAGAAGAAAGGGAAAAGGAATTCAAAAGTAAACTTTTTTGTCCTTCCTTACCCCCACCTAGGAAACAAAATGCAGCATGCATAATAGATGAATAAATGAGCAAAAACAGTAGCGCATACCAGATCAGAAATCCATTAATTTTTATTTGACAGTTTTAGCAAAAACTGACTGTGACTACAAACACTTCATAGACTAATTTTCAGATACATGAGGTTTTGCTTGGTTTGCCTACATGTTTTCTGAGCTCTGTGCCAAAAAAATATTGCCGTTCTTGCATCGAAACATAACATTGACACATGTCAAACTGTTTCTTTCATATGGGCTTAAGCATACTTTGTGTTTTTGAAGATTCATACATATTAGACACACATCTTTGGGTTTTAATTATAAAACTAATGTAGACAGCAACCAGAAATAAAGCTGACAGATCTAATTTCCCAAGTAACTCAATATCATCTCAGGATCTCTGAGGAGGAAAGGAAAAAAATTATGTCCAAGAGGTTACTAGAATTTTTCTGAAGGGAAAAATTAAAAAAACAAACATAAAAGCTGATCAAATTAATACAGGAGTATTTCCCTAGTGTCAAATTCCATATTTATCACCAGCCAGGTGAATGTGATGGTATTTTAAACATGAAATGACTTTTCATATAGCTTCCAACCCTAGACACTTAGGGGAAAAATCTATATGGATATACATTGTAAATGCATCTTAAAATAATATAGTTTCTAAATATAGCCCTTTAATGACCCTATACTCTGCTGTGCTAGTTCAAACCATGTAAACTCCTTCCCATTCTTTAGATTTAATCTAAAACTTTTTTTTAAAGCAATTGACCTCAGCCAAAAATTGACAGAAAGAGAGGATTGCTGTGATATAAGCAGAGAAAGATGTTAGGTGGCACAGACAGGCTGAGACCTGCACTGATGTGGAAAGGGCAGAGGTAGTTTTTATGTCTTGTGGTAAAATGTCACAGACACACAATGATTATCCTGGGCATACAAAAAATAAATGAAAATGCAATCCCAGTCAGTAGGTGGTTGTTCTGCCAGGGGGAGGTCAGGAAATACAAAGGAACCCTGAGAGAACAACATCGTTTTATAAACAGAAATATTGAACTCAAACCTAGATCTAGGGAGGTGATTTTTTTTTTTTTCCCATCAAGTTGTTTTCTACTCCTGTGCCCTCCCAGAAAGCAGTGTAGGATCCCCACACACATCCACACTTCTAAGACAATGTTTCTTTCATCGAAGAGAAACTTGCTGATGATGTGCTTCCAGAAGGAGTAATCACACATTCATTAGGTAGGCTGAGGATTAACATGTCAAGAGACATGGCCTGGAAGTGAATTTTGCCACAACATAAGCTGTAGAGAATCTTCTGGAGAGCAGCAGTTTCGTTTCCACCCTGTAATCACAGCAAAAGGTTGCTATGCACATGTGTATCAGAGATGATCTATCCCCACAAGGATAAGAATCATAGAATCATAGAATCATAGAATCATAGAATCATAGAATCATAGAATCATAGAATCATAGAATCATAGAGTCATAGAATCACAGAACGCCTTGGGTTGAAAGGGACCTTACAGCCCACCCAGGCCCAGCCCCTGCCATGGGCTGGCTGCCACCCACTGGCTCAGGCTGCCCAGGGCCCATCCAGCCTGGCCTTGAGCACCTCCAGGGGTGGGGAGCCCACAGCTCCTCTGGGCAGCCTGTGCCAGGGCCTCACCACTCTCTCAGTGAAGAGTTTCTTCCTTAAATCTAACCAAAATCTCCCCTCTTTTAGTTTAAACCCCTTTTGGGTACTGGAAGGTCTCAGTGAGGTCTGCCCAGAGCCTTCTCTTCTCCAGACTGAACAAGCCCAGCTCCCTCAGCCTTTACTCACAGGAGAGGTGCTCCAGCCCTCTGAGCATCTTTGTGGCCAATGGAGGCCTTCCACAAAACATCAGCTGTATCACCCCAGCAAATTATGATCTGATCAGTGATTGCAAGTGTAATAAATCTGGATGTAACTAGACATGATGAATCAATATTTTTACATGAGCTGTTTGCAGTAACTCCACCGCCAAGTTACTGCCTCTTAATTACACTGATCACAAGCTAACCATTATCAATGCATTTGTTTGAACTAGTCCCCAAGTACACAATCACCTAAGTGTTTCCTTTTCTCAAAATACCGATACACAGTCAGTTGGGAAACAAACAGTTCTGCAAGGATTCAATACATTCAAATACGAGGGCCTGATCTCCAGGGAGGCTGGTATCCTTCCCCAGTGCCCATCATAGAGAAGCCATTACAGCAGGTGGAAAAGTCAGTCAATAACCTAAGCCGAGATCGTGTGCAGGGCTCTGAAGCTATCCTGATGTGGATGCTTGCTTTAGGCAGAGGTATGCACTCCTGAGTCCAGCCAGCTCAGTGGATGCCCAGACCTCACCTTAGTCGTCCTCCCTGCAGACACCTATGAGCTCATCTGCATGGGATTTAGCTCAGGTTAACGTGGACCATATCTGCCTTCCAGAGCCCAGGTAGAACTCAAGACAGAGAATTCCTTTTTAACTCTGCAGTGTAGAAAAATACTGATTTTAATCCACAGCCAAAAAGTGCTATGAGGTTCTCGTAGCTTTTGGATGATGAGCCCTGATGATTTTTCCATCACTCCTGTATCTTAAACCATATCACCATGAGTTCTGCATGAACATACTTCAGCTCCAATATGCAAAACTTTTAGGAATCTTGTAAAAGCTTTCATTTGGAGGCTGAATTTATGCAAGTGTGTGTTAATAACTTGGCATCTTAGAGGGGTTATTTTGAGTGCTATCTTTAACTTCATTACCACTAAATTATTCCAAAGTGATGCTGGCAGCTTTTGGCCTAATACTTTGAACCAATTTAAAAAATCATATGTAGAGTTCATGATAGTCCACAGTCAAGAGGACATTTCAACAGTGGGAAGCAATTAAGCAGTCTCTGGGAGATCAAGAGCAGTTTACCATAGTTACACAATGCTGATCGTTGTTCTATACTTTTTTCTGCATGTAGTGAATTGGCAGTCAAAAATCAAACAGGTGGAAAGTGAACAAATATCAAAATCATGCCGTAAAACAGAATCCACATAGTCACGTAGTCTTTTTTTTTTTTTTTTTGCAAGTAATTATTGAAGGCTGAAACCCTCAGTTTCTTGCCTTGTCACATGTGTATAGTAAAGCTGTAAAACTTCCAGAAATCATGTTCCATCTGAACAGTGAATTCCATATGTTTTTCATTACTGAAGAAGACCCTTAAAGAAGACAGCAACTTGAGAGAAATATTCATCTCCAATAGTTTGGCCGTGCCTTGTGTGTAAACTAGCACAAATCTCAGAATTGTATTCCATTTCCCTTATACTAGTAATACAAAAGGACAAAATCAGGGAAAACTGAGCATTTTTTTGTCCTTCATGTGATCCCAACATGGCTGTAAGGACTGCAGGTGTAGGAGTTTCTAACTGTGGAAAAATTAGTTAATATATCTATTCCACATAAACTCCCCAAATTAATGTTGCTCTTCCTTAGACAACACTGCACTAAATCACTGCAAGGGAAAAAGAAGTACAGACAACTTAACGTAGAGGTAGATTCATCCACAGGTTAATGTGGTCAGCATAACATCTTTTAGTTACTACCCAAGAGATCAATGACTCGTTACAATCAATGACCACTGAGAATATATTTACCTCACTTTAAAATGCTTTTAGAAGTAGGGATAAAGAAAACAAGAAAACATCTTTAAAGATAAAATCTTTGCCTTGTGAAGTTTTTTCTTGATTAGAAGAAACCTTATTTTTGTAACCATGATTTTGGGGGTAAAGGGAAAAATCTAAAGGCAAATCTGATACTTGCGTGAACACTTCATTTTCCTGTCGTACATTCCCACGCCTCCTGAGGTTTTTGTTAAGCACTTTAAAAGTTATTGTGGAATAGGGGACAATTGGTGTTACCACTATAAAATCTTCCCCTAAGCTGTCCCCAGCATGAATCAGAAGTATAAATTGCTGTGCCTAAGTGGGAGAGGAAAGAAATAGACTGTTCCCATTGGAAAGATAAGTGACTGGAAATGAGCCCAAAAATTTGTGTTTAGGAGTCTCAAAGCTGGAATACTGCTACAGTGGATTACCACGGAAACCAGAAATGTGCAGGAACCAGAGCCTAAACATCTCACTCTGTTTTGCCAGGCATCTATTTTGGAGAGAGATGCAGTGTGCATAAAGATCTCAGATTTACTTTGCTGCACTTCTCAATAAAGAGATATTTTCTACTAAATTTCTGTAGGACATAATTTCTCCCTGGTTGTGCCTTTGACTTCCTAGAATTAGTGTGCTCCTGGGTACATTCAATGACCCTGAGTTATAGCAAGCAGCATCTTATTTTTGCCTACCTGAACAGTCTGGTATGGCGAAAGAGGGAGGAAGCTTCTGTGCCAATTTAACTCCTGCTCCTTATTCTCAGTGGCACGGGGCCCTCTACATGTCTTCTTCTGCCCAGTGATGGAGCTGGAATGCCCACCCACGCTATATTTCCTCTTTTGAAAATATTGCCTATACAACAGCCTCCTTTCTGCAGGCAATTATAGTAACAGCGTCGCTTTGCCATCTCCCCCTTTCCATCATTCCACACACCCCCCATAAAAAAGAAAAAAAAAAATCTTGCTGTAGCTTGCTTAAAATCCCCGCTACATCTTTTGGGTTTTGATTCTTCAGTTGGCCTTCAATCCCACCTTCAAGTTTTTTTCTCCTACACTTACAAGATCTGAAAATATATTTAAGAGAAGGGTCTTAAAAAACACCAAGAACCCTGAGAACTTAAGTGACCTAGCTCAGACATGTGCTAATGCATACAAATGTGTACACGCAGCTTCTTTGCAGGGTGTACCATCAATGCAGAATTTGCCCTAATTCTGAGAATCTCGCTTCTAGCCCTCCTCCACACTCACACATACTCTAATGCACTCCCTCTTGTACAAATCCACCCTCTCCCACGTTGACATATATATTCTCTCTCTCCTTCACCACTCTGTTTGCCTCTGAGCTAAATTACTGTACTGTGGAAATTGCCATCAGCAGTTTTCACCCTTTGCTGCTCTTTCAAGGAGTTTATGCAGTGATGCATCCAACATGTTCAATTATCTACACGATATCTTTTGAGATATTTTCCAACAATCTGCACCCATGTGTTGCAGGACAGCATTGTTTCTCATGGCTTCCATGTACTTAAGAACATGGCCTGAGTGAATGAAGCTGCACTTTTGCACAAACTAGGCTCATATTAAATGTTTTGGGGACTACATTAGTCCTATTACAAGGTCTCTGCCTAGCTGCCAAGCACCCACGTGTTAAGTCATGCATGGTGTGTATTTGCATTTTATAGAGTGGTTGGTTCAGAGTCTGAAGCACTGTCCTAAGAATTGGAGCTAGTCTCAGATCTTGGTGCTATCACTAAGGGAATAAATGTCCTGGGCTGTTTGCTAGAGTCTGGAACACCAGTCAGCTGCTTCTTCCCATCCTCAGAGCTCATGGTGAACAGTGTGATGAGTGGGCTGAATGCTCTGAGGCTGTTTCAGTGAAGTCAGTTGGATTATCTTAATTCCAGATACACCCCATAGGGACACTGCATTACTCCCAATGCAGAGATGTGAAAGGTGCTGTGACTCATTTTCCTTAAAAGTAAGCTTGAAAGGAAGTGAGGAAATCCCATCTGAAGGCATGGCTTGAATTCTTCACCTCTTATTGATTTTCCCAGGCCATAGGAAGAACTTTCTACAGTTGAATTTTGCAGTTATAAAAAAACAGCACTTTCTACAATATGGGGAAATTTTGAGGAAAACACATTAAATGACTGTGGGCACTGTCACACTAGAGTAACAAGGGATATACAAGTGCCCAAGACTGTTTTTTCTTTTTGTTGGTTTTCGTATGTGAGAATAAAAAGAACAGGTAAAACAGGCTAAAATGCTTACATTTGGGATCGAGGGGAAAGTGCTGTAAGATTTACTTCTTTCTGGAGCTCTGAGATTCTATAGAATCAGTTGGTGTAAGAATGATGCTGTAATCTGTAGAGTTTCATGAGCTGAACCAGCCCTGGCAGATAGCTTTTTTTATTCGCTTTAAAGACATTCCTTTAGATTTATTATTTGAGATTCACAAAATATAAACAAATATATGTATACATACACCTGAGGGCTGGAGCTCCTCTCCTATGAAAAACAATCTGAGAGAGTTGGGGTTGTTCAACTTGCAGAAAGCTCTGGGCAGACCTTACAGCCGCCATCCAGTACATAAAGGGGGGCTACAAGAAGGATGAGAAGGGACACTTTGTCAGGAACTGTAGAGATAGGACAAGGCTAATGGCTTTAAACTGAAAGAGAGAAGATATTAGGAGGAAATTCTTTACTCAGAGGGTGGTGAGGCACTTGCACAGGCTGCCCAGAGAAGCTGTGGGTGCCCCATCCCTGGAGGTGCTCAAGGCCAGGCTGGATGGGCCCTGGGCAGCCTGAGCCAGTGGGTGGCAGCCAGCCCACAGCAGGGGGTTGGGTGGGCATTAAGGTCCCTTCCAACCCAAGCCTTCCTGTGATTCTGTACAGGTGAATTTAAAGAAGAAGTAGTGCTGTAGATTGAGAAAGTAGATGAATCTTAATTTCACATCAAAATGGTGGCTCCTTCATATTGATTATTCCTTGTCAATACCACTGGTCTAAGAAGCTGAGTCTAAGCATTCAGTGGATGAAGGAAGAAGAGTAGGAAAAAAACATTTCTCACCAAAGAACACATAAAAGAAGCAGGAATTTAGGATAACTACAGCCCTTAAAAATCTAGATTAGTATCTAGAAATCTCCTTGAGAAAATTTCCACTGTCAATACCTGTTCCTCCACATCCCAAGTGAAAAGGTTGGGCTGCCAAGAACTGGTTTCTGTTCATGAGAAATGTTGATTTTGTGGGAAGTGAATGGAACTTTTGTTCAGCTGTTCTCATGTTTTAAGTAAATATTTATTTATTTTCTGTATGAAGTTATAAAGTTTATTGGGAACACAGATAATGTAGCTGGAGGAAAAGAAATTACCGTAATTTTACCTGTGATTTTGGAAACTAATCCATCTGATAAGCACCCCATTTACGTTTTGTGTATTGCACAGCTCAGCATATGATCATCTTATCTAGATGCACACAGTCCCTGTTTATCAAACACTATCATTCTCATGCTAACAAAAGCACTTATCCTGGCCTCTGTACTTTTCAAAGGCCATGTGACTAAGACGTCATTGACATTAAGCATGCTTTGCATCCATTTATTGAGAAATGGCCTGTTTGCTGCTCAGAGATGCTCCCTGAGGGTTAGCAGTGCTTTGAAATAGGAAGGAAGAGCCTCAGCCTGTGCAGTCAGTCAGGCAATGAGAAGTTGCCTGTTCTTTTCAGCATGCCGCTTCCCAGCATTCTGGAAAGGGGATGGTACAAGGTGGGGGCTAAAACCATCCTGCTTTTTTCTTCTTCCTAGAAGTTTATTTTCTAACAGAGGGAAATATACACCCCTCTGATTTTCTGGGGATAAACAGGTACACTCTGAAAGAAAGTTTCGTGAATTTCCTGTGCTGTAGATGACATCAGATAAGACATTCTTCAAAAGTGAAGTGACAGACTGCAGGGGAGAGATGAATGAAAACTGACCTAGCATCCATGCCTGCCATGTAGCCAGAGGACTGTCAGTTCCCATCAACATGAATGGGGACTGAAGGCACTCAGCACCTTGCATGATTAAGCCCAAATGAGAGCAACCATTCTCATCAAAACTGCACTGCCTTCCTCCCTCCCCAAAGGCACATCAATTTGTAAGACTTTGCTACCCCTGCCAATTGTTTCCAACTGAGCTCCTTTGACCTCCCTTCCCAGCATTTGACAGAAGCGCAAGACCTGCACGCACACAAGCTAAGAGCTTCAGGATGCTTCAAAGAGAGCCCACAGCTACTTCCCCTGCCCTCACCATCTTTTTATCCCAAGGAAAGTGCTATCTGGGCAGGAACAGGGCTACTTTGTCACAAGAAGAAGAGAGGCAGGAGACAGGCCTCCTTCTCGACCCTCGTGATGGAGGTGTAACGGTGGCATCTGCATCATGGGAGGAGGACTATAGGAAAAGGAGCATCCCACTTGGCTCACTGTCAGCTGTGTCTGCAGGACAGTGTTTCCAAGCAAAGCCTGGGAAGCATCCAAGCCAGAGCACCGCCATTACAGCTTGTGTTTCATTTAAGCGCGGGTTTGGGGTTTGCAGGGATATCCATTTGAAGAAGAAAGGCAGGATGTCCTTTACTTGAAAGAGTCTAAGGGCTTCTCTCTCCTCCCTGTCCCTTTCCCACCTGGCCTCAGCCAGCTTATCTGTGGCTTCCCATGTAGACTGCTAGCAGCAGAGTTGCTTTTAACGTTTTACTATGTTTCTTACAGGAATCTGTAACTCTGCAATGGCATTCATGTGACATACAGTGATACATTTTTTTCCACTGAATATTTTCCCCTTAATAACACTTTCTTTCCTTTGCAGAGGAGCACACACAATATTTCTAAGGCATTGAGCTTGTTACACAGATTTTTCCTCACTGCCTATATGCCAAAGCATTTCACACTGGTAAAAATTACAAGGCTGCGTACAGTGAAATGCAAGGAAAGCTGTTGCAGAGCAGTACTGCACAGT
Source organism: Alectura lathami (assembly GCA_013399715.1). Classification (NCBI taxonomy): domain Eukaryota; kingdom Metazoa; phylum Chordata; class Aves; order Galliformes; family Megapodiidae; genus Alectura; species Alectura lathami. The sequence continues at coordinate 234,876 of VXAV01013312.1, read as the reverse complement.
GTGAGTGGGAGAGGGAAGGAGGAGTCAGTCATAAGCCCAGCAACTGAAGGAGAAATAAATTAAGAGTCATAAAACAAGCTACCATTCAAAACTCCCTTTCCTCAGCAAGGCCATTACTGTGGTTTCTGACAGCTTTACAAAAAGAGGATAATTTGGGAATGGTCCTGAGGATACACTTCTGCTCCTGTCCTGTGGCACATGTCAGATCTTTTCTATAGCCGTGCTCTGAAATCCAGCAGAGCACAGGAACGGAGTATTCATAAAGCTAATGAGAACAGCCATAGCTAGAGCAAATGAACAAAAAAAAAAAAAGGAAAGGGATGTAAGGTTTAGTTGGCTTCCAAAGCAAAGCCCTTTGCCAATTGCTATCCCACAGGAAGCCTATTGCCTGGTGCCTCCTTGCCTGGTGTATAGGTGTATTATTACTGGTATGCATGCGCCCCACAGCAGTATCCCATATTGCTGTGCTTTAACTCACCACACAGGTGTTTGCTTGCTCCCCTCTCCCAGTGGGATGAGGGAGAGAATAGGAAAAAAAAAAAAAAAAATGTAGAGCTCATGGGTTGAGATGAAAAAGTATTTGCTAAGACAGAAAAGGAAGAGAAAAGGAAAGTAATAATAATAATGATAACTGTACATATGAAACAAGTGATGTATAAGGCAATTGCTCACCACCTGCCGACTGATGCCCAGCCAGTTCCCAACCAGTGGCTGTCCCCCACCCGGCTCCCCACAGTTTTTAATTTTTTT
>VXAV01013312.1:221660-234093 GCA_013399715.1 Alectura lathami | reverse complement strand
TTTTTTTTTTTTTTTTGCGTGATTTAATGCATTATGGAATATTCCTTTGGCCAGTTTTGGTCAGCTGTCCTGGTTCTGTCCCCTCCCAGCAATTTGTGCCCCTTCAGCCCCCATCGCTGGCAGGACAGTGTAATAAGTGAGAAACTGAAATGTCCTTGGTTCTGTGCAGCACTGCTCAGCAACAACCAAACCACCAGTGTGTTACAGTGGTTTTCTACTGAAACTAAAACATAGCAGCGTACCAGACACTGTGAAGAAAATCAGCTCTGTCCCAGCTGAAACCAGGACGTATGGGTATCCTATGGACTGGGTTGGCAGACCACTGGCTCTGTTTGGTAGGACACCCTACGAAGAGTCTGTGTTTCTGCATTCAGGAGTCCCTGCTTGGGTGCACAAGTTTCCAGGGGGTACCCACCTGCCTCAGACAGGCATAAAAAGATGAAATAGCATCTGAACGAGTTGCATGGAATGGCACTGCAACAGCATGGAGCATCCTTGTGTATATTGAAGGCAGAGAGCCCTAAAGGAGGAAAGCAAACCAGACAGTAAACATGCTAACATCGCGGGAAGCACACACACCCCAGTTGATGCTTTTTGTCATCTTCTTGCAGATATAGAGGAAAATGCATCTGACTTAGGACAGGTGTTCCTGAACAATCAAGATCCTGAAGCACCTGCTGGCTTGGTATCCAGACTCTTACCATTTCTCCAGCAGTCTAAAATATAAAATCACTTGGGTCTTGAAGCAGATAATTCACAAATTCAGATGCTGTATCCAATCAGCTTTGATGCCTCTGCTGAAGCTGTCAGCAAGACAGTGATTTACTTAATTTTCAGTGTGCTTAATTCTAAGTTTCTCATTTCAAGGGGTGCTGCTGTGTTTTAAGCGAACAGTCTTTAGAGCAGAGAAGGAACCTTTGGACTTTCCTTCCCTTTCCTTGACTTGGGACATATTCTGTGGGATGTTTCAAAGACATGCCAGAGCTGGGCTTGAATGCCTCTGCAAGTGAAGGGAGCTACAAACAAAAAGATCAAGGGTACACTTGTTTTGTTTTGAAAGACATCCACAGCATGCAGGTGCAAGGTCATTCACTGGGTAAAGAGATGAAGGTTAGAGGCCACCCCTTTTGCTCTTTCCACTGGTGAGCTGGTGCTGGCCTCTGAGGCTCCACCAGGATGCAGCTGATCCTGGTTTCACCTGGATGTAGCCCCTCCAGCAGCGGAGACCTTCAGTGATGGGAAACCCACCTTGTGCAGCCTCCTCGTGGCTGTTGCAGAGCAAACTGGGGGATTCTGTGACCAGCATTTTGCCTCATCTCAAACACCATTTGACACATCCATATTGTAGGGACAGACCTTCACTCACATTTAAGCCAGCAGTAGCCTTCTGGGATTCTCAGTGCACTGCATGGACTATGATGTCCTTCCTCAGCACCTGCCTTACCTGGGAAGGAGGAGCTCTCCCTTTGAGTCTGATATCACCTGATATTTCACAACAGCTATGATTACATTTTGGTCTTCCTTCAAAAATTCAAGTCAGCTGATGCCTGTGGTCTTTTAATTAAGTAACAGCAGGCTCCTTTTTAATGACTGGTGACCTGAGAAAATTAAAATGCATATTGGCAAAGGGTAAGTTGCAATACTTTGCCTCCAAGAGTTTTATGCTATGTATTTCCAGAGGGTAACTAAGTCTCCCATGGTCTTTATAAACACAACCATACCTGTTCTTTATATTCCTAAAGGTGTGCTAACATATACTCACAGCTCTCCGCTTAGTAGCTGCTGATGACACAGAACACGAGGAGCATTCTCAAAGTCATAGAAGGTGTGTATCAGGCAGATATTACTGCTTCTGAGTGCCATTACTCCACTAATCTTAGATTTCTTCCCAAAACATAAAATCATCTTTGCAAGATAGTATATTTAGAAGCCATGCCACACAAGGTAATTAGAAGTTCACAACACTAATTTCAGCCCATTTCTAATCTCAGACAGGCTGTAGTATTTCAGTCTCTGAACACATAACATCCTTTTTTCCTTTTGTCTTTAGCTTGCCAACAACAGTGAGTTTTTGAATTTGGAAAGCCAGCTTCTTTCCCCCTAGTGCTCTGCTTCTCTGGATTCCTAAATCCTGCAAATGAAAAGCTACAGTTTTCTCCTCCATTTGAACTGCTCTGTATGAAAGGATAAGGAGGATAAAATCCACAAGTTAATTTTTTACCTGAAGCTTTGAAAGAACTGCAGAATAGGATTTGGGGAGCAGGGGAGGGAGGGCTCTGGGGGATAATATTTCCTAAAGATTCTTCTTAACAGTCGCAATTAACTTCCTCAATAGCCCTTTGGATAAAAGTTATCAGATAAGAGATCAAGAGAGAGACCATGATTTAGCTCTAGCACGTCTCGATTTACAATCTGTCTTCCCTGATCCGAGTTCATTTTGTGCAACTCCTGTGTCATGTTCTTCTCTTGCAGAGATGGAAGAAAGAGTTTAAGTCAAAATAGATAAGTGTAGAGCCTCCAGAGGCTAAAATGAAATGTTTCTTAATGGCATTTTTATGGCACTCCCAGGATATCTCCATATCCTACAGAGATATTATGATGGGAATTTCATCAGCTTTACTCAAAAAAAAAGCCCTGGTTACATTCTGGAAAAAAAAAAAAAAATGCATAATGCAGTAATTTAAAATAGCTGAAATATTAGGTTCAAGTTTTGTGGATTTCAGACCTGCCTGAGAAAAAGCAGTGGTGGGATGAAGGACAGAAAGAGGGAATTGCAGAATCACAGAACTGCAGAACTGTAGGAGTTGGAAGGGAGCTCTGGAGATCACCCAGTTCAACCCCCTTTTATAGTAGGATCCCTACAGTACATTGCACAGGAAAGTATCCAGGCAGGTTTTGAATATCTCCAGGGAAGGAGACCCCACAGCCTCTCTGGGCAGCCTGTCCCGGTGCTCTGTCACCCTCACAGTAAAGAAGTTTTTCCTCATGGTCAGATGGAACTTCCTGGGTTCCAGCTTGTGCCTGTTATTCTTGGGAGAAAACGCTCATTGCTATGGTGAAGACTTCTTTTGTCACTCAACACTGGGAAGATGGCGCCTGTTACGAACACGTGACAGTATTTTTGCTTTTGAGATTACAAAAGTAATTATTCCAGTGCAGATTCCTATCTACATGCTGTGTATTAAAACAGGCTCACTTAGGCCTTCTTGATGGGTTAAACATGCCCATAGTGATAGCGCTTTTGTAACACCTGAAGGAACAATGGAAAGCAGCAAGAGCTTGCATCTGAAGATAACAATGGTCTTGCAACAGATAAAGTAGTAGACAATTTATTTTTTTTTTTCTTTTTTGTTTAATGTACATTACTATTTGCATCATATTCTGGAGATCCTTCAGCTTTCTGAAAGACATAAAATTTCATTAGGCCTGATCTTCTGCTCACAACTTCATGATCTGCACTTCCTACTGAAATTTATTCAGGCAATAATCCACAAGAAATTGGTTGTTTTCAGCAGTTTATGACTTGTTATTTAACATTTAACAGAATGTCAGTTTATTTTGGTAACAACCAATACTGAGATGTTTATTGCCATCGTAAACCATAATCAACTGTTTGTATCTTTACTAGTTTTTTGAGATGTAAAAATGGCCAGCTGCATTGGAAAATTGTTTAGCAGCTCTAAACATTTGCATTGAAGACTATGTATGAGGTTATTTCACCTCGAAGGTCAACAGCAGTTAGAGAAACCACTCACTTGGACGCAAATTATTCAGCAGATTGGTAAAGCCAATGCCAGAAAGGCAACACTTATGCAATTTCCAGTAATTTTTTAAATTATGATCATGAAAAAGGAATCTTTAGGACATGGACAATGCAGAAGATTGTCTTTCTTCATCACAGCATCAGGCCAGAGACTAAGGCCTGTTGCCTTTACAGATGATGCACCTGTTTTGCTGAATTATTTATTGTACTGTACTCACAAATAGCTTAACCATCAAAGTTTCCCATTTGTCTCTTAGCATCAGGCAAGTAGCCACAGAATTCATAATTGACATGTTTAGAAAAATTTAAAATACATTCATGCTGATTGGAATAGACTTCAAATGACAGCACACGTTTTCTAACAGCACATCAGTTCTTCATCTTAAAACATTATTGTGGGCCAAACTTTCAGGAGAAATAAGTGAGTAATTCACAGTGAATAATTCAAGTGTTCAAATTAGTTTCTATTTCTGCTCTCAAAGTATATCTATCTACAAGCAGACTTCAATTTCCTTTCTTCTATTTATTTCGCTTCTATTTCTTTTTACTCCACAGTTGTACAAGTAGTTACTGCAGAATATTTGGGCTGAGTTTAATCACAATAGCTCTTCTGTTGCTAGTATCTCAGTGGATATATTTTTGCACAATTCTTGCAAATGATGTTATGAGTAATAATAAAAAAAATATTTTATTTAACTTGTGCCTGGCTGTAAAGTTTGTTTTTCCAAACTGTTTGTGCCAGTGAAACTTTCACTAAGAACAACCACTGAACAGAGGGGAAAAGTGGATGAATAACATTAAGCTTTTGAGCACTTAAGAGGAGGTTTTGTGATTTTTTTATTATGGTTATTATTTATGTTTAGCAGTATTCATTCTCCTCTTCAAAGCTGATTGGAATTTCTGGCAGAGAGCTTTAACTCATTTTTCCTCCAGTCTTCAAACATTATGAAGCAAATTAGTTCTTCCTATAACTCCAGTGAATTTGAGGACATTATAGCAGAGATGACTTAGGCACTATATTTCTTGTTTAAAGTGCTTACCTGCTCATGCACACGCTTTGTACGGTCAAGAGTGATGGTTGCTGTGTTTCATTATTCACATTCAAATGGTGTGAAATACAAGAGGTGCCCTGGCTTTAATTCTCATCTGATTTTTGTTGTTTTCACCTTCTGTAATGTGGAGTGATTTATTAGGATTTCCAGGTATATCCAGCTGTTGCCACAATGCTTAACTAGAAACACATCTTTTCTGCATCTCTACAATAGTGCTCAGCAGCATGGTGAAGAAAAGAATACTGAAAAGAGACCCCCCTTGGAAGCACCGTACACCATGTCAATCCCTTGTAAAGGGACAGGGGAATTTATCTTCAAAAATATATATCAGAAGAACAACAAACACTTATTTTTGCCTCCCTCTCAAGCCTAGAAATAATATGTGAGATGAAACAACGAGAAACAAAATCCTCAGGAAAGAAAAATCCAAACACAAATCCAGCACCTAGTCGTGTTCAGCCTGCCTTTCATGCTCTTAAAAATTCTCTTCAGCCCTAGGCATCAGTGGCAGAAGTGCAGCAACGAGGCTCAGGCAACCCTGCCTGCTAGTCAGAGGCATTAGCAATTTGCTGGTGGCAGGTAGAAAAAATCCCTCAAAATAAAAGCTGAGTATTTCATAAGGCAACAAAAAGAAGGCAGCTTGCTTTTCACCAGGCTGTATTGGTATAGCTGTAGGCTACCAGGTATTGGAGGTGAAGAGCATTTAGACCTGTTTGATGCTTTTTCACAAATGCAAGCAGGGATACAAAAGGAGGGCTCGGGGGTTGACATTCTTCCATTTACTGTTATTTACTGAAGTGAAACTAGATATTTGCAATCAGAATTACTGTCATCCTTTGCTGGATTGATACAGCATGTGAATCAGAGGTAGCTTTTTCCAGGCATGGATGAGCTATTTAATTGAAAGGATGCTTTTGTCTTTGTGAAGCCATTCCCCCTCCATATTTTTACAAAACACTGAGTCATTCAAAAAATGGAAAGCATCTATCTTCACACTTTGCTGAATTTGGGGGAATATTGTAAATTAACAGTGTTGCTTTTTCCCCCCTTTTTGTAAGAGAATCATAAAATATCCTGTGCTGGAAGGGACCCACAAGGATCACTGAGCCCAACTCCTGGCTCCACACAGGACCACCCCAAACCCAAACCCGGTGTCTGAGAGCAGTGTCCAAATGCCCCTTAAACTCTGGCAGCTTGGGGCTGTGACCACTGCCCTGGGGAGCCTGTTCCATTGTATAATAAGTGCCACTTGCCATGGTTTTTTGCATCATTAATAGCTTTTGAGATTTTGAGACCAAAATACTGGGTACACATGTTTATTAGGGTCTATTGCTAGCACCAGCCTGTGTCAGAAGACTCCTTTTCAGAGCTGTGAAGTCATTTGTTTATGAGCTCAGCATCTTCACCTTGGGGCATCCTGAAACCACAAGTCCACCAGGCAGCAAGGACACCTCTGCACACTGTGTTTCTATTTCCTTGTTATCCGTGGCCAGCCTTTTGAAATAACACTCCAACAATATGGAACAAAATTACATGCCTTCCCATCCAACAAATAGGTGTTTGCAGCTAAGCTTCAAGTCAACCTGAATAAACAGGTCAGCTTTCCAAAGCACTGGCTGCTCAGCAGCTAGCACTGAAGTAGCGTAGGCTAATTTATATTCTGTAGGGTCACTTAAACTCTCCAGTGTTAAGCTAAAGTGTCAGACAGGTCCCAGTGGGGCAAGTGTATGGGACACTTCTTAGAAGGAGAATTTCACCCCTTATTCAAGCTCATTTTGTGCCCTTCTTTCCTCCCTCCTTCCATCCCTCCCTTCCTTTCTTCTTACTAGGAAGGAAGGAATAGCTATCACCACTGACATTCAAAGCATTATTAGAATTGGAGCCCACTGAAACTGGAAGGGAATTCATAGCCATTTTTACGAGCTCCTGAAAATCCAGGCATTCTGAGACTGCAGTAGGGTCACCTTTAAAGCTTTGCTCAGCTTCAGCTCCAGCAACCCTGCTTTCATTGCAGACCAAGAAGTCTAGAGTACAACAGATGCTGTCTGAGCCTCTGGGTTGGCCTTTCTTTACCCAGACTTCGGGAGAAACTGTTTAAATGAGTAGAAAAAGCCCAGGCAAAGTTCTGTGTTTTGAAGTCTGACCCCTACTTGCTGTTCTCACTTTTGCTAGAGCTGGGGAGAGGTCACACCCCAGCCAAACAGTGGTACATCACTGACCCAAAGCGCACAGATTGTGGTTGCGTTTGTGGATCTAACATGTGCCATAGTCAAAAGCTGCTCATCTCCAGCACCTGTGTGTGTGCCCCTCTTAATTAACATCAGCGCAAGCCAGAGACCATGGGGTTCAATTTCATTGAAATCACAGCCCCAGCACAAGCCCTGTCACAGGGGGAATCACATGCAAGCCAAGGGGGCTCTCAGGAGCTGCATGCTACTTTGAATCGGTATAAGCAAATCATGCTACTGCAACCAGTATGAACAGAAAACCTGACAGTGGTTCCTAGATGCTCAGGAAGACGCATGCCATTTTCATTCTGACCTCAGCCTCTGACAGAGCTGAAAGAGCCTAAGTTCACATCTTCCAAGCCATATCACTAGGCAGGGAAAGTGTAGGGGAGAAGAGAGCCCTTTCCCATTTAATTCTCAGCAGCTGGTAATCTAATCAACTTGCTAACCAGCTTTACACATGCATCTTCAGTGCTTAGCAGTAGATAGATTCAGAAGTGTGAGAAAGGGAAAAAAAAAATACCAAAAATAGATCACATTTATAGATCCCAGGCAGATTTGAGTACCAAAATGGAAGTATGGATAAGGTGTCCAGATGCTTAGGAGAAAAAAAATCCTCTTGCCTGTTGCCGAAAAAGATTTGCAGAATCTACAGAATCTTCATTACAGTGTAATCCTTCCTTCCATCCCCCAAAACATTTTTAAGCTATCTTCTCTGTTCATGATTGCCTTTATATTGTCATTGACATTGCATTGCATTAAGTCAGTCTCTAATATTAGATGCAATTATGATATATGACATTGAAATCGTGCTTAAAGTAAGATTCCACTTGAAGGAGTCACCTTAGATCTATGCCTTTGTAAGGCTGTTTATTGCTTTTGTGATTGTGCTATCAAGGATTCTTTGTATACAAGTACCAAGGTGCTAACAGCCACATCCAAAATAGATAAAAAGAGCTGAACATTTGAGTAACTCGTATTCTGATGTCTGCAGTCAAATTTGTACTCTAGAAACCCTCCCACAGCTGCTTCCTCGCCTCAGTTTTGAAATGCACTACAGCTATTTGCTCGTTTTAACCTCTGGTTTCCCAAAACTATGTTTTGCCTCTGCACATTAGAAGGAGTAAGCCCACTAGTTCTAACCACCCCAATGCCCAACAGATGTGAAGAAACCAGGAAATCAGATGAAATATGGATGTTGTTGGAGCCAATGTGGTTCTGGACCGAGCAGTGGACATGCTGCCACCTCTGCTGCTAAGTCCACTGGAAACTGAGGGTTTAAGACATTTGGTGGATTTATTTCTGGATTCTCCATTAACTTTTTTTTTCCCCAGACTCACAAATTTGGACCACAGTCTGATCTTTTGACCGCTGAATAAAGGGTCTGAAGTTAGGTTGTGACATGGGTGACACTGACCTGTGCTTTCTGTCCTGACTGAATGCCTGTACCCCTGTCTGCCTCACCAAAGCAACACACAGGTGTAGCTCACCAGCAATTAACCCTGCTAGGACTAGAACACAGCCAATGCAGGGTTAAAAGCGTGACAGCAATACAGTTAACAAGAGAAAACAAATTTAGAAGTAAAAAAAAAGATCAACAAAAATAGGATGTGACAAGTGCTTATTTAAGTAGGCAGTGTTCAGGAGTTGAGCTGCACTTTTGTACATAAATGCATTGTACCTTTAGCGCAACCTTCCTCCTGAATAGCTAATAAGTTCTATTTAAGTGCTTTCTCCAATGAACTGACTGACTTCAGTTACCGTGAAATCATTTTTGTTATCCTTCTGCCCAAAAACGTTGGAGGTAGCTAAAATCATTTTTGCGCACCTCCTGCAAGCTTATGAATTATTGAAGACAGAGGGTAAAATGGCTGCACCAAGAAAAAAAATGGGTAGCAATGCGTTTCCACCATTACCCAGACTGCTTCAAGGGATGACAGGAGTCCCAGAAACATCTGCAGATTGTATGGTGGTGGACAAGACCTCAGCTGACTCACCAAAGGCTGAAATCCCTCCCTGCGTGCTATCAGGACACAGAGATGCCAACTGAGCGCGTAACCAAGCTGCAGGTGCTGCTCCGTGGCACGGCACCCTGCTTTCAGCTCGCTCTCTCGGGTATTCCAGGGCCCATGGTACCCATGTGCTGCTAAGCGTGATGTTGGCTGGTGGTTAAATAATACACTCAAATCAGCAGGAACGTAACAAAACGAAGCTTACTTTTCCCTTTTTTTTCCCCTCAAACAGGAACACCATTGTTTCTTCTCTGGCTGCAATTAAAGCTAGTCTGACTGGGAACTGTCAGACTTCATATCCCCCTACTTAATTCAGACAGCTTGAGCTGCTGTCAGTGCCCGAAGCACTCAGACCTTAAAGCCACTCTTAGCTGATCAGTTTGTCCCCTACAGCAACTGGTACCGCAGTAATTCCCACTGACGCCAGGGAGAGAGGCTCTGCCAATTAGGGGCTGGCCGGCTGCTGAACTCACTAACGAGGCACTCATGGTCTGAGGAGGTATTTCTGTCTGTTTAGGCCATTGGCAGTTTCACAAGGCAGAACGCGCTGCTCTCAGCCAATGGGATAGGGAGAGACCTCAGGAGCACTCTAGCCCTGCCTGCCCAGAGGCTTAGCACCTCCACATCAACTCCAATGGTCAGCAGAAACTGCTGTGTCCAGAACCAGCCCTTATGCGATGCTTAAATCATACATACATCCATTGTAGAGAGTAATCATTCCGGAGAGGAACGTTGCCACTATTTAAAACTAGAGTTTATTACATGTAATGTCTGCTACATTTAAAAAACTAATTAACCTCTCCTTGTATACGTTAGCATACCAATAAGGAAACCGTAAATGCACAATAGGTGTTTTTTTAATGTCACATCAAGCTGTACAGCAATGAAGCTACTACTGTCAAAGTGATGTTCCTCATTCTAAATATAGTTTTGTGATTTCTTAGCTTTAAAGGAAGTAGGTTTATTGCTGTCGTGGCTAATAATTCAAGTTACTCATCAGAGAGGAGTCTCTCACACCAGGGCTCATGGGTCACCAACAGTCACTAAGACTGACCTTAAATTCCCTTCCTCCTGTTTGGTACCCTGAAAAGCGAACACACAGAAAATGGGAGAAGTACAAACAACATATTTTAAATGTTGATGAAGTCTTAATTACTTGCAAATTGAAAATTTTATTTGGGCAATCTTCCAAGGTGCAGCTTTTTGTTTTCCAGAAATTTTGTTATTCTTCTTAGTGCACTCCATTAGAGAAGCAAAATTCCTCAGAAGACCTTGAAGAGTGGTACGTGCCTATACACAATGTGTGCTTATACATACATGTGCACACAAACACATTCGGTTGCTTGACAGAAGGTATCGAAATGACAACGGTCGGAAGTCCCAGGATTGTGCTGGCATTGCTGACAGTGCTGGTTCACAAATAAGTACGTCATGGCAACCTACATGCCAAATGCTGCTGTTGATGACCCATGGAAAATGTTAATTTTGTCACAATTCAACTAAATAGTTCTGGAGGCTGTAGACGGAAATTTAGTGCCAGTTTGCTGTGCTGCAAGGATGGAAAGACAAACTCACAGAAGAGTGTGAACTAAAGGAAACATCTTAAAAGAAAGTGGTGCTCCTGAAGAATTTAGCAATACTGTTGATCATGAATATCTTTGCTAAGTTGTTTTGACACCATTTGATGTTTTAAACCGTCTCAGAAGTGCGGACTGGAGCTCATTACTTTGCTCCTTGGAGGCTTTATGCTTCTTCCATTCAGCAGAGGCACAACTTCAGCAAGAAGCAAGTGCCATCACCTCCTCATCACCAGCCTCATCTGAGCACCAGGGCAGATGTGAGGATTTTCACACCAACGCTGAAGGCACATTGTGCCGTATAACACCCTACAACCAGAGCTGGCTTCTCAGGGAAATCAGACACCAGACCCCACATCTGTCGATTAAAGGGTACAAAGAGTGCTAAGATCAGCAAAGATCTGGCAAGACGGAAGCAGTTTCACATCTGTGGAGAAGCAAAATATTTAAACATACAGGAGTATAAATTTTTGCCTCTAAAATTCTATACCAGATCAAGTAAAGGTTTTGTTAATTGTACCCTCATCCAAGAGCCATTTTAAACCAGCAAAGGTTTTGCAAGTTACAGACCAGAGCTCATCGTCTTTTTGCAAACCTATGTCTAAGTCTGCTCTGCTGAGGGTAAAGAAAAAACGAAATTTCAGGGAAAACTCCCATGGTCTAAGAGCAAGAACCACGCAGATGAGCAAGCTTTTCTTCATTAGCTAAACTGGGAATCACCTGCAGCACTGCCAGACGAATGCATTCGGTCCTGTCTCACTTCGGAAGTGGCTGTCCTGTGAGGAGAAAACTGTCTGGGAATTTCCAAGCTGAAAAGATACAGATGAACACTTTCTGAGCATTAAAATACTCACTAAAAATTATTTTGCTTGTTGCTGGAACTACAGACGGGTAGAAACTGCATTAGAATAAATCAGCTTCTATGCATTTTTCTTACAGAGAACTTCTGCATCTAACAAATAAATACAGTAGTCTCCAGAGGCTGAACGTTTGTACAGTTAAATTAATAGGCTATACTACTAGAGAAATAGTATCCTGTTCTTCCTAGTCCAGTTGAGGACTAAAATACCAAACAGGCGCTGTTCTGCACAGCGATCTGCATGAGCATTCTCCAAACACATTCCTTTGTCTGCACAATTTACAAACAGTGACAACAAATTAAACAGTTTTTACACGATTTGCTTGACTACATCTTTCCTTTCGCTGTCCTGTCTGCATCCTCCCAAATATCATTTAGTAGGTAAAATATAAGCTTTGCCAGTGAACAGACAAGGAAAGAATTAGTTGCTTCCATCGTTAGTCATGCTATTGCATGTGGTGTTAGAGTACCAGACACACAACTGTTAATGCTTTTACAATCTCTGTTCATTAGCTTCACTCATTTTATGTCATTTTCCAGAGATACTACAGGCCAAAGTTAATTCATCAAATTAGTTAATTTGTTATTAGTCTGCTCTGAAAAGAGGAGGTAAGCTGAACTAGAACTTGGTTAAAAATAATAATTAAAAAAAAAAAATCCAAGGAGGACAATCTCTCGCATAACTGAATACTAAAAAAAATAAAAATAAAAAAAAAATAAAAGTGTTTCTCCCAAAATAATCAGATACCAATAACAAGATCAGGAAGAAAATGATCAACAACACACTCTGACAAAACTAAAAACCAAATTTCCTACAGAGATATGGGAGGTTATTTTGTAAGAAAAGAACTAGATTAGGCATCTCAAATGCAACTGTTTAAACAGATACTTTAGCTCTTCATACCTCATTTTACGCAGAAAAAAAAAAAAAAATGAAAAGAG
>VXAV01013312.1:190201-221647 GCA_013399715.1 Alectura lathami | reverse complement strand
AAAAAAAAAAAAAGAGGAAATCACATGAAAGCAACAGCTGGTCGGTTCAAAATCATCAGAAGGAATATTTTAGCTACCTACCATACATGGCAATTTTGGTTTGGGGCAATGACTCGGATCACCTACAGACTCCGCTTCAGAAAATTAAGGACAACCTCACCATCCCACCTCTCTGCCAAAATGACAACCCTCTTTATTTTTGCTCATACACACGCTTCATGTACTAAAGCATTAGTTAAATGACACAAGTGTGTATGTCCATTACCAGACAGGATTCTCCTTGCAGCCTTTTATGCTTCATCCAGTTGAGATATGTTATGTATGTCTACTCCAGTTGACAAAAAGTCTCTAAATTACTTTATTACCTTCTGTCAGAGCAAACTCAAACTTTTTCACCTCTCCTTAATAAAGGTAAGTGAATTGTGAGAAATTGGGTGGAATATATTAAAACCTAAATAACAAAAAAAAAAAAAAACAAAAAAAACATCATATTCTTTCATCCTGTCAAGCAAATACCCAAATTTGGTCATCCACAGCTGGATGGGCAGGCATATTTTATCATCTTTATCAATGACCTGGATAGTGAGTTTGAGCGCACCCTCAGCAAGTTTGCTGATGACACCAAGCTGAGTGGTGCAGTCGATACCCCTGAAGGAAGGGATGCCATCCAGAGGGACCTGGACAGCCTGGAAAAGTGGGCCCATGAGAACCTGATGGGGTTCAACAAGGCCAAGTGCAAGGTGTTGCACTTGGGTCGGGGCAATCCCAGGTGTGTGTACAGACTGGGAGAAGAACTCCTTGAGAGCAGCCCTGTGGAGAAGGACTTGGGGGACTTGGGACATGAGCCAGCAGCGTGCGCTTGCAACCCAGAAGGCCAACTGTGTCCTGGATGACATCAACAGATGGATAGCAGCAGGGCGAGGGAAGGGATTGTCCCCTTCTGCTCTGTCCTCATGAGGCCCCACCTGCAGGGCTGTGTCCAGGCCTGGGGCCCCCAGTACAACAAAGACATGGAGCTGCTGGAGCAGGTCCAGAGGAGGCCACAGAGATGATCAGAGGCTGGAGCACCTCTTCTATGAAGAAAGGCTGAGGGAGTAGGTTTTGGTCAGCTTGGAGAAGAGAAGGCTCTGGGGAGACCTCACTGCAGCCTTCCAGTAACTAAAGGGAGCTTGTAAAAAGTCAGTATCCCTCCTGTTTATATGGTCTGATAGTGATACAACAAGGAAGAACAGCTTTAAACTAAAGGAGAGGAGGTTCAGATATTAGGGGAAAATTCTTCACTCTGAGGACGGTGAGGCACTTGCACAGGCTGCCCAGAGCTGTGGGTGCCCCATCCCTGGAGGCGTTCAAGGCCAGGCTGGATGGGCCCTGGGCAGCCTGAGCCAGTGGGTGGCAGCCAGCCCACAGCAGGGGTTGGGGCTGGATAGGCTTTAAGGTCCCTTCTGACACAAGCCATTCTATGATTTACATTCTGGTGTATAATATGAAGCTGTATGCTTTAATTACTTGACCGCTCTCAGCCACTTTCCTCTGGCTAAATAACCTAGAGAATGGAAACACTTCAGTGAGCTGTTTGTTGTACCTACCTTGTATTCATTCAATCTCATCATTTATCAGTTTTACACTGAGTCCACTAGATTGACATCTCATCTTTGTCTTCTCAAGAAAGCTAATTCATCTGCAGCCAGCTTACTGGTAGGAATCTGCAGCAGCCAATAGCACCTCAAAATGCACTTTCTCACAGCTGTCAATTAAAATTTGTTCTCTTTAGTCAGGATTCATTGGCTTCAGTATTCCCAGAAACCAGCACTAAGTTGCTATGTAAGGAATAACGTATGATACTTTGGCAAATGGAGCATAATGTCAAGATAAGAGAACTACTGGAGACCTACTCCAAAAAGTCTACACAAAGCAATAAGGAAAGTAACTGCCACTGGGGGTCCAGCCATGTTTGTTCCCTGCTTGTATCAAACTTACACCAGGGTGACATGACTGGACTTCTGTAGACCACAGACTCTAAAAACTCACCTGACCCCACACCACATGGACATGCCTTCCTCATTCCCACCATCATGAACAACCCTGCACCATCCCAGCTCCTACAGACTGAATGCATCCTGCAACTTCAAGTAAAACTCTGTTCAAATGATTACTTGACAATTTCAAAGGGTTTTTTTTGATATGCAGAAGAACTAACCAAAGCCAAGAGTCTTCCTTCGGATCTAAGCTCCATGTATACAGCTAATGGAAACTGCAGTCTGTAAGTGCCATTACTTTTTTTTTTTTTCTCCTGAATTGCATCTCTGAAACTGCGCTCATGAATAAACCTTACTATTTCACAAAGGAACAGATTCAGATGTAAGGTGATGCTAAAAACTTGCCATATGGGTCTGCCATGACCCCATGCAGTGACTGAATACATTATCATAGATTTTCTGACAACGGTCATCACCTTCAATGAAGGAACAGTCTATTTAACACATTTTCAATTTTAAAAAGTTCCAAAAGTTTCATAATAGTAACTACTTCTGAAGAACACCGGATTAGGGGAATTCTCAAAGCTTGTAACGTATCGTAATTCACTAAAAATACACTGAGACATAACTGTGGAAGAATTCACTTTGCTTTAAATAGTCTTAAACCTTTAATTCTGACAATAAATATGAACATCCAATGCACTGTTAAGAAACTGTGCAGAACAAGTAGATAGAAGGTGCAACAGCTTCCATATCTGTTGAATCTTCCAAAACAAAACAAAAAACAAAACAAAACAAAAAAAACAACAACAACAAAAAAAGATGTGCAAGAAGTTGGTTTTCTTTTCTTTTCAATGATGCAAGCCTTAGGATTTCAGTTTTTGGCACTGGATTCCAGCAAGTCTTTTGCTTCATTTATTTTTGTTGCTAAGTAAGGTGATCCACCTGGGGAGAAAACAAAGGTAAAGAAATAGCATTTACACATTAGTGCCAAGTACCAAACTACTTACTTATAGAATTCCTTATTATCCATTTTTATTAGCTCCTTCTTCCTAAACATATCCTTTCCATACAACTGATTTAAAAAATGGCATTGACATGAAGAAAACTAATTAGGCAACATGAAGAATGTAATCAAAACTGAACCCACTGAAGAATAAAGCTAAACAATTTTTCTCAGAAGGAAGCCTGAAATCTAACATCATTTCACACTGGTGTGATTTAGACTTGCAGTGCAGCGTTGCTGCAAACGTCTGCAAGGTCAGCTGTCTCAAACTGCTATTATGTCAACACACCTCTAAAACTAAGAGGCAAAATTTTATAAATAATTTTGACAAAGTCATTAAGCATGTGCACATACACACACACCAAGCCTCTCCTATTCTAGGCACCCAGAATTACCCGGCACAAACTGTCACATTAAAGCTGTTTAAACATGGTACGCCTTCTAACTTCTAGTCCTGAACACTGTCATTGCTTTACGCTCCATCTAACAATTTGATTACAGTTCAGCGGTCTTCTCGTGTTTGTTTTTTAACTCTCCCCTTGAGTTCCAACCATCTGCCTACAGTCACTGAAAACAACATTACAAGGTCTGTATCAGTAACTTACTGCTTACTAGAGTGTGTGCGTGTGTGTGTAAAAACATGATTCCAGCAGTACTATTCAGCACACTGAACAGCCTTTTCCAAGAGATCTGCTTGATCATAATTTTTCATTCATCAGAAACCATAGTGATAGGAGACATTAGCACTAAACACTCATGAAACACAAAGGCTTCTTTAGGACGTCCTTACAGGAAGCCAAATAACTATAAAGCCAGTTCATGGTCTAATAAAACAACTGGAAAAAAAAAATGGAGCTCAGTTGTCACGTTCATGTTCATGAACACAGTCCTAATAAGACATTTGAGGGCTACTGGAAAATTAATATTTAAAAACAAACAAAAAAACCACAAAGCCAAACAATTGGACAGGGGTTACTAAGCTGAGTACTGCTTCTTTCAAAGAGCAGACAAGAAGGTAAGACAGTAAAGACTATAAACTGCAATAACTATCTACCTCAAGTAATTTTTAACTTTGCCTTTAGTTTTCCACATGTCTAGAGTGCAGGATCTTAAAGTAAATTCAAATCTGCAAGAAGTGTTTTCACAACATTTACACCCTTAAGTGCTATATTAATTTTGTAGCCCTCCAACGAGAGAAAATTCAATCTTGAGACTGCCTAAGTGTTTGTTTATAACTAAAGCAAGTCCAAAACGCTCATCTCTTCCTCTGTTTCTGTGAGGAAGTATTCTTTCATAGAATTATTACCTGATTAAAAAAAATAACATACCATATACCAATATAAAAACACTCTGTCTGACCTTTACATAATTCAGTTTAAATGAGCAACCATTTTAGTACCGCTCACTGGGGATGTTATTACGCAAACTTCCATATTTTTAATTTATTTCTTATCATGCTGTCTTCAGTGTTTTGAGCCTCAGGTAATACACGTAACTTTTAAAATCTGTACTTATTGCTCTTTCCTCTATCAACTCCAGCTGGTGAGATATCATTTTAGAATACCATTTTGAAGTTGGATATTATTTTTAAAAGCACATCTGTGCTACCAGAGCCAGAAGAAATCAAGATGCATACATAAGCAAACAAATCTCTCTGCAATGTCACACACTCAAGATTACTCCAGGCCTTAGCTCTGCAGAGCTGAAGATATTAAATAACATTTTTCTCTTTGGCCATGCCAGAAAAGCTGCAGGGGCAGCATGGAGGCACCAATCCTTTCTTTGGAGGAACACCAGTTGAAAACACTCCATCTTAATTGCACACAGGAGGCCTCACTACATCCCTCTAAACCCACACTGTGCCCACCTGCAGGCGTATTACAGCTGTAAGAGTTGACCCTTAAAATGCATGATCTTTGCCACAGGAACTGCCTCATTAGGGCCACTCAGCATCCACATGGAGATTCATGGTGCTGTCTCAAGTCTCTGAGTATTGCTGCTATAGGACTTGGAAATTCATTATCACAAACTTCTGACCTCCTAGGTGCTCTCGTGGTCAAGAGGTCTCTGACCATCATAATACACTAAAAATGCAGATCATTTCTGGTTTATGTCTGTGCAACTTGTACGTTACAGTAAGTGTGAAAAAATGAGAAAGCGTGACATCGAATGAGCAGGAAAACTTAAGAATTAAGTCAAGTGGTGAAGACAGCAAAGAAAAGCATTGACTAAGCTCTTCACATGGACAGTGGTCAGTTACTTCCTCCATTTTCTGAAAATGGAGGGTAGGTGAGGAGCCCTGTAATCCTGTCAAAAACGCACAGAAAAAACCCTGATTTCGCCTTTTGACTTCGGAAATACAGAGCAACTCCTCACCATCTGTTATTTTAAAGTAGAAACAGCAATGAACATATGGGCTTTCTTTCTCAACCAGCTGTAGTGTAGTTAAAGTTATAATAATAGCCTTTCTGTAAGATAAATTTACATTAAAAACCTGGCCAGTAAAACAACAGTGCCCAGCTTTACATTTTTTTCCCTGAGTGAGTTCAAGGCAGTCTGAAATGCATAGATGATTTACTTAGCGACTGCAGAACCTTTCCCTACAGTTACTTTCATATATGTGACTGGTCCATCCCATTTCAAAACAGGAACAAGAGGTTAAGATTACAATATTATAGCTCATCTCTTCTTATTTTTGAGGAAGTTGTTTTCTTTTGTTTGTTTTTGTTTTTTACAGTGTGGAGCACTGGTCCACAAATTCATAGTTTTACCTGAAGCAGCACAAGTCTAGAAAACCTTAAAGAAAGCTGGGTAACTTAAAGCCGTGGTTCATGAAGTCTGGAAATCGGTCTAGTTTATCTGAGATAAGATGCACAGAAGCTTGTCTATAAATAAACTTCATACAGCAGAGTTATTTATACAATCAGTTAACTGAAAGGATCTCATTTAAGCCTCTTCCTTTGCAGCTCTGATTAAAAAAAAAAAGAAAGAAAGAATTGTTTACCTTTATCAGGATGATTCAAAATCATGATTCTTCTATGGGCTGTTCTGATTTTGGCCTTGTCAGCAGATGGACTGCAAAATAAATTGAAGTGCTTACCATAAATGCCGCTGCATTCTGGCTATAAATTAAGTTTATACTGGCTTCAAAAATAATTAAAACTTGAGATTTTCACCATCTTGTGGATGAAACATAAAATTGCATCTTTGAGGAAGCAACGTTAACAAAGACACGTTAAGTCACAACAAGAAGGACATTTTAAAAAACGCTTTGTATTTGACACATGCAAGCATCCTTCCATTTCTCTTTTTTTTTTTTTCCCTCCAAACTCTATACATCCACAGCCATTTAAAATAAATAAATTGGGGGAAAAAAAGAGTAGCTCCAGAGTATATCTATAGTTGGTATTATCACCAAATGCATAAAATATATTCTTCCACCTAGAAAGTAAGTATTTATATGAGCAAATGACAAAACAAATATTTAATATTATCATATTTTGTTCTACTGTAAATATTTTTATAGCTGCTATAAATACTTTCTGTTGGGGCCTAGAAAAAAAAAACACTATTTGTTATTCTTACAAAGCTGTTCAATATGTTGCATTCAGGGACACGTTGATTTACAAGAGCTACGTAATGTTGTTTCCTTCAATGACAGACACATAAAATACGTACTTCAACTAAATTAAATATGTGCCTTACCAGACAAATAACCACTTATGGATGCAGGATGACAGCACAGTAGGCTCTGGTATGCAAAAGGACAGTTTGAATGGTTTCGTTTTTCATCACTTGTTAGAATGCAGAAATGAAGCAGTGTTTTCCACTTCAAGTGACTTCTTAATCAGTGATGATTCAATTAATCTTTTTGTAGATACACTCTGAATGCAAGGTATCAGCCTAACTACATTCCTGAGGTAAACAACCCCTAATTATTATTCTGTCACAGGGAAATTAGGGTCTGTTACAAAAATATTTCATAGAACTGTGTAAGGAAAGGACATTTCAATGGAAATGAGTAATCCTGAAAGTAAGAATTAACCAGAGGCCATGAACTGTTACTACAAAAATGACTTATTACCAGAGAGCTAGAAATAAAACATATCCACATTTTTACTTGTAAATCCGTTATTTAATATTGTCATAGTAGTTTCGTGTTGTCACAATAAAAAAAGAAGTTCATTTAGCACATTTAGAAACTCAAATGACCAACATCTAACTGAAGAAGCTGCAGCTGCATGTTATGGAAAACCATGCAGTTTTGTTCTAACAAACAACTGCAGAACTGGAATTTTATATCAAATTTGCTTAGTTCATGAGATAATGCTTATCAGGCTCTAAAGACTACTCTCTAAAAACTTAAATGCCATCAGAAAATACACCTTCATGTCAAAATATTTTTTTAATTGAACGGGCTAGAAGCAGCGTGTTGAAAGGAACCTGAGGGACAGCAAGATCATGAGCCAGCAGCGTGCATCGGCAGCCAAGGAGGACAGCAGCCTCCTGCCTGTACCCACAAAGGCGTGCCCGCAGGGCCACAGAAGCAGCTGCTCCCCCCTCCTCAGCCAAGCATATGGAGATGCTGCACTCAGCTTGGGACCCCTGCGTAGGACAAACATTGAGCAACTGGAGCACGTTCAAAGGCCACCGCAGTGGGTAGGGTAGGGCAGGGCCTGGGGCATGTGCCCTGCGAGGAGAGACTGAGGGAACAGGGCTGGTTCAGCCTGGAGAAGCATCCCCCAGCACCCACACAGAGGTAGGAAAGAGCATGGGCGCAGGCCCTCCGCAGGGGCGTGTGGTGGGTGGGTGGGTGAGAGAAGATGGGTGGAAACTGAGGCGAGTTTCAGACTGGACATGACTCTTTTCATGGAGCCTTTGAAGGCTCGCTAGCTAAAGACCTGAGCAACCTGCTTTGACCCCACAGGTGACTTCGCTTTGAGCAACAGACAGAGCTAGAGAAGTCTTGAGGTCCCTCCCAACCTGAGTGATCCTCTGAGCGCACCATATACCTGCTGCAGTAGGCTGTGTTTAATACAAAAAATAACATAAAAGCAAACAAAAGAATCACTGTTGTCAAGCCTTCAACATGTTAGTTTGTACACTTAAACAATGTACTGTATGTTTGTTTGCTTTAATGAAACAGCTGTTTTTTTAGAAAAGGTTAAGTCACTCGTAAAAAATCACACGTTTAACTGATGTGTAATTATTACAATTCGTTTTCTTTGGAAAAGGAGTATGAAATGGTTTAATACAGAGAATTTTATTCATTTTTACCTATAACTTACAATTTACATCAGACATTTTCAAATGTCAGAAATTCAGTTTACTGCTATGAAATCCCTAATGCTATCATATTTTAGACATCTGTATTTTGCTAGTATAAAATAATGTTTGGAAGAAACACCTAATATTTTCACTTCCCATCTCAGCTCAGATATTACCCCCCATCTCCCACCAGCAGTTCCTCCTATGGAGTGTAGAATTGTTAAAATTCTTGTCAGGTTGCACTGTATTTGAGTAATCAGTTCTGCTTCAGAACAATAAAAGTTAAAACCAGTTAGCATTTTTAGTACAGTGCTCTGCAGCTTTGGACACCTTTTACACAGTTTTAATGCAAACAGTGCACATGCATGTTTCTGCCAAAAGCCATACAACCGTTAGGATACGGTTATTAGAGAATAACATCTGGAATATGTAAAAAGTCAACGTATTTGAACTTTAAAAGCTGCCTTTATATGTTCACTTTCATCATGCCTCATATTTATCACTTAGAGTGTTGATGCATATTCAGCACTTGAAATAATGAATGAAGTCTCAGCTTAAGAATTTAGTATGACTTGGAAGTGATTATTGTAACTTTTGTCTTTTGTCATAAGATCAATGCCTAGACAATCTAGTTCGTGCATACCCCAGCATCTTCCATAACACTTTAGAACTCGCTTCTTTTTTTTATACATACAATACAGTAAACTAAGTTAAAATTGGTCTATAAAAGCTGTTTTCAAGCAATGTGAAAACTCTGTATAACGGATATTAGGCATGCAGATACACAACTAAAGGCTCAATCCTTTAAAGATTAAGAACTTTCCTTCTAGCTGATTAAGAATGTTATTTGCAAGACTGAGCACAAACATATCAAGCAGTATCACTGTTCCCAGTACAGACTCAAGCTATTAAAATAAAAAATTAACAGAGGACAGATTACAGATGTGAGGAATCTTCAGGCACATACATGAGCAGTGTCCAGACTAAGCACTGCCACTGTAAACACACTTTAATGAGCTGCAGTGTGCTACTCCACAATATCACGGAATCTGCCCTTATAAAGCAAGTGAAAATGTTAATACATTATCAAACCTAAAGGTCAAAGGAAACTTCTGAATAACACTGCTATAGGTCTCCAGTGTGCAAGCAAGAAATATGTCAAGAGAATGTAGCGTTCATTTTAAGAACTTGTAAAATAAAAGATTACATCTGCATATTTCCATTATGTTAGAAGCAAACAGAAATTGCAAACAACACAAGTCCCAGTTTTCACCATCTGAAATAATTCCTTCTTATTTTTTTCCCAAACTTAAAATTCAGAACTCACTTAAACCAGAAGGAGGAAATCTGCTACCTGGGGTCAGATCTGCCCCCTTCATCTGCAGAGCCCTCAAACTCACCATTTGCTTTACGGAAAGCACTCAGGCACGTGCTGCCATTGGCCATCCGTGTTTCTGAAAAAATCTTCTCAAAACCCCATTGGTGCCTCAGCCTGGAAATTATTTCCTATACCCATTCCAAATGTCTCTTGGGTACTTTTGTTTGGAGTATGCTGCAACTCTTTTAATCCATACAAATCAAAGAGTATAGAGAAGAAAAAAATGATTTATGAAGAAAAGTGAGTGAAATTGATTTGTTTTCCTCATTTATCAATATCATCTACAACATTGCTCAGCTCAAGGTTTTTATTGGAAACCAAACCATGCAATTGCACTAATTAGCACAGTATGTGCTGCTCTTAGTAAGAGCACCAATTCTCCACCGCAGTATGTTACCATACCTTCAAGCCAAACACAAGTCACATCTTTTGTGAGTATTTTATTGCTTGCTTTCTAGCTTAAGCAGAATATTAAAATGGTTTATAAGCCATTAAAACTCTTTAAAATATAAATATATACAAATAAGATTTTGGCCAGAGTATTCTACATTCTTGCAATATGCATTTTCTCCACTCAGTACTCACCAAACAAAAACACATCAACGCAACACACCTACCTTACACCTAAAATAAGGCTTGCTTCTCGCCTACTCATTTTCTGTTCAAATCCTCCTTTATAGTAGGATGAAAGACTCTAGAAAGAAAAAAGGCAAAACAAGCACTAATTAGTTTCATGCACAAGGTGCCAGGACCCAAGTCATATTTATTTGACCCCATTCAGAGCATAACATTGATCTGTAACTTACTTTGAAGACATAGAGTAAGTAGAAACAGATAATATGAAGGGACTTCTCCTGGGTGTTAACACATACAAAAGCCAACTTAAAAATAGCTGTCTGTGTTTTTACAGTCTTCTGCTACTAATAGGAGGTATTAATAGCTACAAACCATTAAAATCCTGCCTTCAGGCAAAACAGTCCAGAATCAAAGTACACGCTAGTGTAAAGTGGTACACTGCGTGTGTTGGTGAGGGCAGGGAAGAGAAAGGGAAAAAGTTGTTTAAAATAGGTTTGGTAGCACTGAAATGGGAGAATGGCAAGAGTGACAACATTCTGGCATCCAAGGAATTAGCACGTGTGACTTTAGTCACTGCCTTAGGATTAAAGAAAGAAAAAAGACCAGGAAAAGAACATTAAAAAGGAAATTTGAGTAGATCATTAATTGTCATAGGGAATGGGTTGTCAGCGATAAATACATCTTTAAATCAGAAAGAAGTTACTGAACCACACTGACAGTTTGCAATGATTTCCCCAATGTTAATGCTTCTTAGAGAAGAATTAGGGACTAGCCCACTGCTACACAAATAACACTGTAAGATGTAGAATTCCCAGAGGCAACAGATGTAGCTCCAAGATGCAGCCTTTGGGATCTGGCACACAAATTGCTCAACAAAACTGAAGTTTCTTCCTCAGTGCAAAACACTTAACTGGGAAAAATAAGCCATCAAAGGGAAGTCTGGCCTGAGAGCTGAGATTATTTTTACATGTTCATTTTACCCCCAAGCAAAAGTGTGCCTGGCCCTTAATAAAACACTTCTCTCACTAGCTACTAAATATATCCACTCATGCCCAGTGAGAATTGTGCGTTACATTTATATAAACTCTCTCCCAAGTAATTTCAAAAGCATTAAAGCTCTGTCTACAATGCCTAAGCACAGCCTGTAATTAAGGTTAGGAACAACATTCACCCACAAGCGTGGTTCAGAAATAATCAGCTGTTGCTACCAATACAGAATGTCTCTGAAGGCAGCAGTTGCCCAGTGCAGCCATCAAGTCCCACACAGCCACAGGAAAGAATTTTTTTGTATGCTGCTATGGTCTGAAGTAAATCCTACTTTTCTTCTTTCCACCCCATCCCAAAACACACATGAAATAACCACCTCTGTAATACTTCAGCTATCAAAACTGAAGCAACTGCAGGTGTGTCATGCTTGCAACAAAAATCTGTTGTACAAATGGCTTCTCCAGCCCTCCAAGAGGAAATGATTCTCATGTTTTAATGGCCACCAGATAAAGCCTTTGAGGAGGCAAAACTGCCCAGACATTTGCAAGGACATTCAACAATTACTACAGCCAGGAGAGAAAAGAAAAGCACACTTTAATGCCCTGAGAAATATTTTCCAGAACTTCTTCCAAAGAGACTTAAATACAGATGGATTTTTGAAAAGGTTAATTCTTCTCTGCTCTTCCTCCCTACCACACAGCTCTAATACAAGAGGACACTGGTTCAGTCTTCACGTAGAGCAATATTTGAATTCTCTCTAACAAAGCTCCCCTCTGTTCTTGGTAGATTTCATCTAAAATAGCTCATTTGAAATCGGGGAATAGGGAGGGGTGGCTACAGGCTTAAATTCAGAAATATTTTGTTATGTTTTTAAAGTACTCATCCTTGAAATTGTTCTAACTTCAGGAAGCCTCGATTCAGTTCACTTTCAAGAGGAAAGAAATATGAAATTATGTCATGTCCTTTGGCACATAAACAAATATGAACTTTCAAAAACAGTGTGTGGAAGTGGTCAACAACAACAAAAAAAAAACCACTTTATTCTCAGAAGTGAAGCACAGGGCAAGAAAAATCAATTTCTTATATTAAGATCTTGATCTGTAACAGAATTTAAAACAAAAAATTCAGACAAAGCCACTGTTCCCCTTCATTGGAACATGGGGAAGAAACATCAAGCCATCATTTTAGGACACACCTTAAGAAATTTCTACTTCCCAAATAAAACAACTTTTTCATGCTATTCAAATTAAAACTAAGAAAAAAAATGCTTAAATTTCTAAGTTAACAGCTGCAGTGAAATGAAACAACACTCAGATACTATGAGAGCGTCCTGATGTGCACACAGTTCCAGACACTTTATTATTTATTAACTCTGGCTATTGGAAAAAAAAAAAAAAAAAACACCTTTGTACTGGAAGTATCATTAAGATGAGCTCTCCATTTCTTCTTACCATTGGAGAGGGGCAGGGGAAATACCACTGAATTTGCCTCACTTCCTTGCATGCTGTTACTGTTTAGCAACTTAGGTAAGCAAATTCTGTTACTGATAGGTTGAGGGGGAAATAGAAAATGGCTGGACTCGCTCTGCAGATGTGTATTCATCCTTGCAAATTTTCACATTAGGCTAAGAAAATCCTATTCTGTTGGACTGTGACATCTTCCTGGCATAATACAGCGAAAGCATAATGACTGTTTCCATGCAAGATAAGTGATATTCAGAACTCCATAACTGAAACTAGACATCACATTGTGATATATGAAGCAGTGCTCTGCCTGAGAACTTGGGTTGTTCCACAAATAAGATAAGCACTCCACTGAAAAAGTTAACACGCACTGGAACTAAAAACAAACCCATTTAGAAGCTGTGTTATAACATAACTGAAAACTTACTGGGATCAGTGTTAACTTCCTTAACTTTACTTAGGGAAAAAAAACAAAACCATAAAATGGACTGCAAATTGTAGTATTCTCTGGAAGCTCTATTTTCAACAAAGTACAAGGGATGATTGCTACTGCTACCTCTCAGTTCAGAGAAACAAAGCAGTGCCATTGGCATTAGTGATACCATAATTAGTGATTAGTAATAAAAATTAGGTTCCAGAAAAATGTATACATTCAGTTAAAACCAAATGAGAGCTGGAATTCAGAATAGAACGCAACACTTCCTTGCTATTTGTGGCTATGAGTGTAACTGTTGGCTGTACATCTTAGTTATTTAACTAAGTAAACAGACAGTGTCAGACGCTCAAGATGCAACAAGCTGGCATTTTAAATGAGCACTTCATAATTGCTCAACTTGACCTCACGTAAGGAATTCATTAGTGAGCAGGAGGAAAGGATAAACAACATCTGGATCACATTGTGCAACTGCAACTAACAAGAGTTGAGATTTCTGTTGCAAATAGGGGGAAAAAAAAAAAAAAGTTAACTGGGGGAAGAGAGAGTAGGGGCTTAGAGAGAACCAGCTAGTTTTTAAAACAGGCAGCTACTTCATAGTCTCCCAAAAAAGGAGGTGATGAGGAACAAGGTTTGATTCTAAAAAGCTTGGGTAACTGCTGAAAACTACAGCAACCACGTAAGGAACCTTCAAGCACTCCAGCAAAGCAGCACTAAGCCCAGACACCGTCACACATGATGCTTTTTCCAGTAGCATCAGTAGGAGTACTAACTGCTGGATTTCCACTGTCAGCACAGCTTAGAGAGCACTATGCTGTAAAGAGGCGTGATGGAAGTGCTAACCCACAGTTTATCATACAGCCATTTGAGTTGGAAGGGCCCTCTAAAGGCCACCCAGTCCAACTCCCCGGCAGTGCACAGGGACACCTACAGCTGGATCAGGTTGCCCAGAGCCCTGTCCAGCCTGACCTTGAAGGTCTCCAGGGACAGGGTATCCACCACCTCTCTGGGCAACCTGTGCCAGTGCTCCACCACCCTTATATCCAGCACCTTCAAATTCCCCAAAACACCAAGCAATTACCTAGGATCTTTGTATATAGTATTCTCACTATTTATTGTTTTAGAGATAACTATAAACAGAAAATCACTGATTTAACTTTCTTGTGAATCAACTTTCTTGGAATGCAACAGAGAATAAATAACATTATCTGAGAATTAGATAAGAGTCTTAAAATTGGATTATGATCGCAGAAAGAAAAAGAAATGTCATTACCCTCAGAAGTGTAAAATTAAGAAATACATACAGTGACAAACCAGAAATATTTCAGCATATTTCATGTTATACTGAGGACTTGTATTTTCAAGATCAGTAAGAGAAGAGAGCTATTCTGCTGCAACATGCAGCTCTGGGCTTTGAGGCAGGATGTAGAGGCAGAAATAGGATTCTGCTCCAAGGACTGGGAACACTGAAAATTCAGAAGTTCCTGTTTATGAATTCTGCAGGACTCTAAGTCATTAAGGCAAAAATGAAATAGACCTGTAGCGAACCTGTCTCTGCCAGCATGCTGGTTTGAGGGGTACAGTCTCCTAGGAACAGACACCTCCCTATGCAGCAGGATGTCATATTTCAGTGCGTTTAAAAGAGTCACTGCCTGCATTCTTACGTGCAAATGTCTGAATTTAGATTCTCCAGCCTGTATCTAACAAATGGATAGCTGAAATGCTGGAGTAAAACTTCTGGAGAGGGAAGGTGAAGACTGAAGCACTCCCTGCTCTGCAGCCACGTCCCTATTGGTTGCTACTTCTAGCAAGCCTCCAAGTCAGACTGCATCCACGTCACATGAAAGCAGTTTAATTCACAGTTCCTAAAGTCCCCTCTGCCGTTTTGGCAGGCAACACGGGAATGTCTCCAAGACTGACTTTAGAAAGGAAACGTGAAATTGGTGCTGGTCTCACAGTAACAACACAATATGGGGGCAGGGAGCAAACACGGATCCAGGAATGCCATTCCTGGCTGATACGCATCGGAACTAAGAACAAGTGTGGAACTGCCCCAAGAGGACATCCCTTGCTTCAAGGGTCTTTCCCTTCCCAGGAAGCTTGTGTTGATCAAGTTTACACCTCCAGCACACGAAATACATATGGCTAATGAACTTGGCCTCTAGCTTCTGCTCATTCTTGACATGAAGCATGTACAAGCTCTGTGTTGCAACTGGCCTCACACAAATAGGTACAATGCTAACTAACACTTCCACTTCTTGTGGAGCTGTTGGAGCGGGTCCAGAGGAGGGCCACCAAAATGATCAGAGGGCTGGAGCACCTCTCCTAGGAGGAAAGGTTGAGGGAGTTGGGATTGTTCAGCTTGGAAAAGAGAAGGCTCCGTGGAGACCTCATTGCGGCCTTCCAATACTTGAAAGGAGCTTACAGGCAGGAGGGGGACCGACTTTTTACACAGGTGGATAATGGCAGGACAAGGGGGAATGGGCTAAAACTGAAAGAGGGGAGGTTTAGGTTAGACATCAGGAAGAAATTCTTCACTGAGAGAGTGGTGAGGCGCTGGAACAGGCTGCCCAGAGAAGTTGTGGCTGCCCCATCCCTGGCTGTGTTCAAGGCCAGGCTGGATGGGTTCCTGGGCAGTTTGATCTAGTGAGCTAGTGGCTGGCAGCCCTGTCCACGGCAGGGGGGTTGGAACTAGATGATCTCTGAGGTCCCTTCCAACCCAAGCCATTCTATGATTCTATGATTCATTTAAAATGTTACCTGCAATGCATGTGCAAGGAGATGGAGGTGCTTTTCTTGTCCATACATGAGTTGTGAAGAAAGAAAACAAGATCCTCTATCTCTTTGGCAACCTTTTCTGGAAGCTTATCAGATTGTCTTAACAATATACCAAGTAAAATAATACAACATACAGAGTATGGAGCACCCTAACCCTGGAGGAAAAAAAAAAAAATCTAGCTGGCACCACATTCAACATAAAATGACTCCCTTCTAAGTATCTGACATACAAAAATAATAGATAAAATAATAGATTTAGCTTGTATCAAGTAACCTCTGGACTTACAGAAGTCGAAATCTTTTTTGCTGTCTCTGTAATTGCCTGCCCCAATGGCTTCCAAAGGTGGAATGCATAACGACCTGAAAAAGACTGAAGTTAAATGAAATCATAACTGACATTTACACACACACACAGACACACAAGAACCATCTCACATCTGTTCATCAGCTTACAGCAGAACGGATTTTGGATTAAAAACCAAAATCCCTCTTCATTGTTCATCTTCTCATTTCTTTCATTTGCTGTACAGTATCGTTGCACTTTCCTGCTTTGCAACATACTCCCTCAACAGCTGGTCTCGGATCCTGCCCAGCAGAAGCCCTGTGACAAACCTGCAGTGCTTTACAGACTGTAATCTTTATAACGGGTGCAAGTTTAATGCATTTCATATAAAAACATAGTCATGGACTGCAAACATCCACTGTGTTTGTGCACACAATAAACTGATTTAAATGCATTTCAATGTAACAAATGAAGTTATTGGCCTTGTGAACTTCAAGGAAAAGTGCAACATGAAACTTTAGCTTTGGAGACACATTATTTATTAAATACTGTTCAAAGGTTAGGCCTTCAAAAAAAGCAATCCATATACTGCCTGTTTCTTGGTGTAACGTTGTAGGCTTAATCACACGTTTTGTAAGTGCTGCATTTTTTGTTTTGGTACAAAGAGAAGACCTTCTGGGATTCCGAGACATTCAACTCCCAAATGGCAGAGGATGTCTGCAGCTAAGAAAGGCTGCATGAAACTACTTCAGACTCTGTTCTCTGAAGCACAAAGAAGGTCCACCAGCCTAAGAATCAAAATTTGCACTGTGTTACTGGTGGATTTCCCTGTAGGTCCCCTCCCCTCAATTTCTGTTTTATTATTCATTACGAATGTAACTTATTAAATACAATGGAAAAGCATTTTTATATAGTGTGGCTGTCCTCTATTCGCATCACATCTTGCTTTCATTCTTAAAATACAGGATGTCTCCCAAAGTTATTTTAGTCATCTAAGTCTGCTTATGCTAACACAGAAGTTAAAACCACTGTTGGAGTACTAGTGCTGAAATGCTGTCATGTACTAAAAATGTACTGCCTCACTGTTTTCTTAAAGCTTTCCATTACTACTACTTTGCTACTGCTTCAGCTCAGCCAGCAGAAAAAAATTCTAAAAGCACTCTCCTTCTGCTTCTATAGCAGGACACATATTAACCCACTTCTTAACAGATGCACAGAGATCTTGTCTTTACTTCCGCTAATTAAAATAAAACAGCTGTGCCCACAAAATACCTGCTGAATTCTGGTGTCATAGGATGCTTCTGTCTGCATCCATTCTTCGTGCAGGCATTTGCTCACAGCTGAACACAGCTGATTTTATATCCTGAAGTAATGGAAATCAATCTGTCTATTCTGGTGTTGAAATACACCACAGTTATCCAATCCAAATCGTGTTAAGCCCATGACCTGCATTCAGGATAGAACTTATTTTTCAGACAAAGTCCAGACGCAGAGTTCAGGTAACAAACAAGGCACTACCGGAACAGGTTGACATGACGAATAACCATAACCACCAGAATATTTTATTTTTCTCTATTTGGTTTTGTTGAGCACCACCTTCACAAGATCCTGCTGCACTCTTCCATCCTGAAGAGCCTCACCTGGCAATAATACCCTTAGACGTGTGTGTATAATACAGCACAAGGTTTTTACACTGCATTTTGCAGACCAAAAGCAGGCAGAAATCTTTTCCCCACTGCGCACAAAATAAGTTTCTCCAGCAGTGACTTTTTCTAGAAGGATTTTGGGAAGCAGGTCAGGGATTTTGAAGGGACAGAAACTCCAATTGGACACAGTTTGCCAGAGGGTTCCCGGACAACTCCTACTCCAATATCGCCACTGATAAAAACCCCCTCTGACAGCAGACAGGCAGCAGTCCCGCACTCAGCTGGTAAGGTAGCTTACCTGCAAATGCAACAGTTGCCACACCAAGTCCAACTGCTATCATAGATCTGGCCTAGAGCAGAAAAACAAGGATCAGGATGAACTGCAAATTTTAGTTTGAAATATATACACCTGGAACAGCAAGCATTTCTCATGTCTGCCATGGACATTCCATACATAGTTTATATTAAATCTAAAAGAAATTGCTGTGTTCCGTAAGCTACATCAGATTTTATAGCTCAGCCCCATTAATCTTGAAACTACCCCTTAGCAAATCAGTGAATAAACACTAACGAATCATCTCACAGTATGCAACAAAAACACATGGCAGGCACTGCTCAGGATTACCTGAGATTTTTTGTGCTGACTATTCCAACACAGCCTAAAACAGTGTTTGCCATAAAAGAAAGTATTAGATCATCACAAAATCACGGGGAACAGAACAGTCCCACCCCAAAGACACCGGTGCCTTCCATCTTTCACTCTTTGACTCACGGAAGCCACAGTCAAGACACCAAGTCGAGTAATCTCATCATTTACTGTCAAAAACCCGGCTGAAACCTTATCTTACAGTACAAATATTTGTAACAGGCTTATGACAGTTTTCATTGTTGGCTTAAAGCTGCTTTAACCGGGCTCTTGGAACCACACCCACAAGATGACCTGAACATCTGATTCTCCTACGTTCTGCTAACTCAAAGCTTCCAGTTAGGGCACGTGTATTTTTCTGTACAATGCTTGAAGAAAGTCAGGCAGCTTACGAAGGACAGTAAGAAACACCTCCATGAAGAACAAGAAGCTGTGAAACGACTCGCAGTAAACCCTGAAGAAGGGACTGACTTGTCAGCCATCTCCAGAATTCAAGAAGAGCAATGAGCATTGCAAGCATGCGTGGCTGGCGTGTTGGGGTATGTATCCACATCTGAAAAGCTTATTTCAGTTTTTTCGAAGATTAAATGTGATGTTATCTGTGGCATTGTCTGTTTTTACCATATGATAGTTTAATGACGCCTTGAACTTTTCCCCAGGAAAACTGAGAAATGAGATTAGGCCTGTTCAGCTGGATTTCAAAATTTAACTACAATGGAAATCCATAAAATGGATTAACTCTCCTGTGGATGGCTTTCTGCTCCTGTAATTCCTTCTGCATGAATCCAGTAACTGGTTTATAGAATTTTCTGCCAACAAGGCAGGTCTGGAAGTACAAATTTTGGCCTAATTTGGAGCCATGTAAGTGGGCTTTGCTACTGGGGCTAAAATGTCCTTGTACACAGTCTCATTTCTAGACAGAGTAAGGGAAGAGTTAGGAAACAGGGCTTTTAAAGCCTTCTGGAACCATATTAGTGGGGGCTGGACCACAGCAAACAAGATGTCAGCACTTCCACCACAGCCAGCAGCTCCTATGGCTCTGGAGGAAGGTGGCCGTGATTGCTGCCTGCAGCATGGAGACCAGCATGGAAAAAGCAGCAGCCTCCGCTGAGCCCATCTCTAAGAAGTTGCATTCCCCAATATCTAGCTTCTGGATCCTCCATATCACAGCTAAATTATTCCCACTTATTGGTATGGGGCTATTCTAACCACTGGCATCACACAGTACTGCAGTTGCTGACAGGTTTCTGGTAGAGAGAAAAAAAAAAAAAAAAAAAAACTCACTACACATGCTGAAAGTGGAGCTCCAAAGTTAAGACTGAGGCAGTTTTGCCCAGAGGTGCTTAAAATCCCTATCTACCCAATTTTAGTTGTCTAACTCTTCCATTTTAGTATAGCCTTAAGTCTCAGTGTTAGCATTCATTTCCAAAGCATAAGCACATAAAAATAATGTAGTAGTTTAATATCTGTTGTTCCTTTCAGTTGCACAAAATTTCCCTTCATCTTTAGGCCGTGAAAGCTATAAGTATGCTGCCTTAAATGGCAGAGGAAATAAAACAGCAAAGCACACACATCATCTCCTCACTAAAATTCTTCCCACTTCTCACCAATGGGTTTTCCCAGGCCCTCCATGTTCCGAAACCCTCTGTGAGATTCTTCTCATCCCTCTGTGTAGAGGCTAACCACCAACAGCCATGTTTCTGGAAATATCAGAACTCTCAAGGAATTCTGTGTTATTCTGTTCTGTGCCTTGTGATCATGGACTTAAACAGAGTACAGACTTCCCTTGACTTATTCAGAGTGACAGCAAGAATCTTTTGCTAAGTGGCTACAGTCAGTTAAGAGCCCAACAATGTGTGAAACAGATCACATTGGAAAAAAAATAATATTTATTAGCCTGTGCTTGTCAAAATGAAGCTAAACTTGCTTTGCCACCAAAAAGGTAGTTTATGTCAGCAACTTCCAACAAGGTACAGTGCCCCTGGTAAGAGACACCTCATGCAGGAAGGGCAGAGCAGAGACCAGGCCAGCAAGTAACACCCGGACTCTGCCAGCTCAGCGCAGAAACTGCTGAAGTGTTTTTCCAGAGTGGTCTGGGAACAGAGCGAAGAAATCCCCGAGGGCCTCTGATGGAGCCAAACGTGTCCGCTGGGCTCTATTATTTCAGTCTCAGTGGAAAGAGACAGCACTTACTGGAACGCTGGTGGAAAGCAGAAGATTTAAAAGGAAAAAAAAAAAAAAAGAAAAAAAAAGTGTGGCAGCAGCTCTAGGTTAGGAGCAGTAAGCAGGATCAACAGGAATCTGAAGACCAGCTGGAAAAGTAGCTGAAGCGATGGGATGATCAAGCCAGAGATGCACGAGAGACTGCCCGTGTGTATGGGTCAGGTACAAGCACCAGAAGCTGCAAAATGCTGGTTTAAGGTAACTCAGCTTACCGATGTTAGGATGATTATTGAGAAGAATAAATCAAGGTCAGTCTGGAGTTTTAAAATATTCAGCAGCAATTTTTACTTTTTTTTTTTTTTGTCATAATGAGTGTAAAGCTTTAATTACAGGTACTTTTCTTGTCAATATTAAAGGAAAGCAACTCACTCTCACTGTGGAGCTCAGACAGCTACTGCCACGACATTTCTAGGCTCGCGGTGCTTTACCATGCGTGTTATTTCAGACACAAAGGCTCAAACTATTAATAAATACTCACTGGCTTTCAACTATGACAGAACTGGCATTCTCTTTTTTGGAAAAAAAAAAAAAAAAAGAAGTTTAAGAATTTTAAAACACACAAGTTTTATAAGAAAGCATTCTCTTAAGAACCAAGAGGGAAAAATAAAGAAATAGAAGATTAAAAAGTAACACCTGCCCCTTTCTTTATTCAATGAATCAGCTCCCAAAGGTTGGTCATCAAACCCCTGCTATCCTGCTGATGTCAGCATTTCCAGTAATTTTACTATGTAGTTCAGGTTTTAGTAACAAACCCTCTTAGATACAGATAACAATAAAACTAAATTTTGCTAAATCTGCAAAGCTTGGATTTTTTTTATTATTATTATTCTTTTGAGAAATGTGTATGAGAAAATCCACCCATTAGGAGGGCAACCACAAGACCTGACTTACCAGAGTGCCTGGCAAGCAAAAGAAAATGCAGCATACTAAGTAACATACGGTATATTTGGAGGTATACACCATCCACTGTCAGTGCACAGAGATCTACGGCCTAATCCTTTCGCACATAAGTTTCCAGTAGTCTTAATTTTTTAAGCAGAAGAAACTAAGAAGAATAAGATATTCCTTCTGTAAATCCCTAATCCACAGAGCTCTGCTAACGTAGCTGTACTCCAAGATGGTGTCTCGTGTAATTCCTAGCATTACAGCCTTTTCTCCTACGTAGCAGAAAAAAGTTAAAACTCACAAACAAAGAGAATTTCAAATGCATTTTAAAATTTCAGCACAACACTATTACATCTGACTGCAGGCTACCAGAATGAATTTCATGAATATTAAAACATACCTATGCAAGATTTGAGTTTTATGTTCTGGTTCTACCACAATCAGTGAAAGCATCCTTCTTGGTCAAACGAAAAATGTTTTGCTTTTCCCACGACTAGCTTTCAGCCACACAGTAGTAAGGGCTCTACACTGGTTTTGGGCTGGCCAGCAGTTTGTTAGTAGTCTGTGTTTAATTGTAAATCAGCAAAATGGGAAGTATGTACTTGTATACAAGTAAATACACAAATGCAATATGCTTAAGTAAAAACTTTGTTCTAAGAAGGTTTTATTTGTGATTTGTATGCTGCTAAGAAGTAGGGTGTTTATCATGTGATAAATGATAACATGATAATACAAGTGTATTAACCAAGCATACAAATCTGTTTCTGAAATGACTTTTTTCCCTTATGTAGAAATTCTTGACCTCAAATAAACGATTGTGTTGGGTAAGGAAGTTAGAAAAAGGTTTCTGTTCCTCAGAAGAGTATCTACAGGTTGTTAGAAGGCTGTTTCAAACAAACCACCTAATCAGCTCTACATGGAGCCAGATACATGAGGATTATATCATAAACTACCTGCAATAGATTTGATTTCAGAACTTAATGCCTTCCGTCCAGTCTTACCATCCTACGAAATTTATTTTCCAATAGTAAACTAAAGTGATTTCAGCTAGAAGCTCTTCTCCATATACAGACAATTTTTATGTATATTTTTTCATCTACTTTACAGCAACTTTTCCATTCTTTATACAAAATTACACCTACAGTTTCTGACAATTTTTCATAGGAAACTGTACCAGAGAAGCAGATTCACTATTAGAAGTGCTAATGTAAGGCACTCAACCAGTCTTCTTGAATATGTGCTCATTATCGATGCATTTTTGCAGCTGTCTTCACCAACAGACTCCATGCTTCTGCTGTTGTCTCTAACTACCACAGAAATGGCACATCTCTACCCGTGATACTCCTCACACGCCACCAATGAGCACGTAGAGCTGTATGTACAAGAGTATCTTAGTACCTGAAGATTCGAGGATGAACTTCCTTCCCTTTTTTCTACGAGGCTATGGCCACAGCAGTGCGTAGATTTTCGTTCAGAATTACTGCTGCTTGCAACCTCTGAACATTAGTGAGTGGACACCACAGCTGCTCCCCACGGTACCAATCCGGCTGACTGCTGGGACATGATTCAGGTTACTGCAGACACAGAAGCCCACTCTGAAATACTTCCCCCCTCTTCTGCTGTAACAGCACTTTGAGACCTCTACCTTCAAAGCAGTTACAGGATCAGTCTCCGGGCCCATTAAAACCTGAACGCTAACCCTACACGTCACAGTGACAGGAACACAACGATCAGAGCCTCAAAAGAAACACCTGAAAGCTGAGCATACTTCATTCTCCACCAAAAGGCCTGTCCAAAGAATAAATGTCAAGCAGAAAATCGCAGCAGTCCGGAATGTAGTAATGTTAAAACCTTCCACAGTTTCTGGACCATAGCAAGAACCTGGCAAACCGACACACCACCAAAGCAAGACACACCAACTGCAGATGCAATTTTTGTCCCAGACAGGTCAGGCCCAAAGGCTCCCCAAAATCAAAAAGAGGTTTCAATTAGAATTCCACAGGGAGAGATGTGACTGTCATGGATGTGACAGTAATGTGTTTCAGAGAAAACTTCTGAAAATTACACAGCTTGCTGTTAAACACACTGAAAGCCTCTCTTGGAAAAGGAGATACTGCAATCCTAGGCTGCAGTAACAAGGAGTGGCTACCTTACAGAAAACTATGATGTTATAATGGTATTTAATAACAAAAAAAGTAATGTTGTAGAGGCAAACACATCTACGTGTGAGAAATGCTGACAAGTCAAATAGGGAAACTGAGGCACACATCATGTGAAGCAGCATTAATGTTTTATTCGTGATTGCAATTGCAGGAGCGCCCCTCCTTCCAGTCAGAAGGAAAGCGCTCGCCTTTGTTGAAAAATACACAAGATTTTATACCATCTCTTACAAGTTAAGACCCCCCCCCCCCTTTTTCCCACCTTTACAGCCTATCCAAAGCTAGTGTCACCTAGCTAGTAAATCTTCTGCACCAGGTGTCTTGGCCCAATCTGTTATTTATGTATCCATACATGCCTGTGATACCAGGCTCAGAAGCAGTATTTCAGACTGGGAGGCTATATTTCTCTACTATCTTATCTTGAGCATTCTGCTCCCTAATCCTCCTAATGAGGAATACAATGTACACATTCTACTCCAGGACAACAACATAATTCAAACGGATGTGAGCATTCTTGCAGAAAGACAGAAACGTTCTACAAACAGATGGAAACTGTCTACCAAAGTTGAAAAGTTCAGCTAGGCTAAGCACCTAGGCCCTCCATCCTAAGGCAAGAACTCCCATTTTGTAAAATCATAACTTAGCCTAACTCTCACATACGTAATGAGGTTAAATATATTTTTACAGTTACTTTCTACGTGTGAAAATGTCACCCTCCACTGCTCCATGACTGATATACTTCCCCATTTTTTCTTCCAGCAGAACTCATTGCCCCGTGAACTACCTGAAGTGAACGGAAAGCAGAACCGGGCTCACGCCACCCCACCTTCTGGCGGTTAAAGCCCGCCACCACACAATTTGGAGTTACTTCGCCTCTGCTTCCCGGCCCTCTCAGCCTCTCCCACACGGCGGGCTGCCAGGAGAGCCACCGCTCCCCACACGCCCGCCCTCACCGCCCTCGNCCGCCCCTTCCCGGCCCGCCCAGCCCTCTGAGCGCTCACCAGCCCCCGGTCCAGCTCGGTTTGGCCCTTGCCGGCGCCCGCAGGCGCCCTGGCGTACTCGGCATAGCGCAGGGCCTCCGGAGACGCCCCGGCACCCTCCATGCTGGCGGGCGTGACGAACGCGCTACGGGCCGCCCAGAGGGACAAACCAGCTGGGGAGCAGGAACGCCAAGCTCCTCCCCGCCCTCTCTGCGCGCGTCCGGGACCTGCGGGCGGTGCCACAGCGGTTTGAAGGGGTGGAATCTGGCACCGGCGTGGCTCAGCCCTCGCGTCCGTGTCCACGCGTCGTGACCGCCGTTGCTCTCACGCTCGGTTTGGCTGGAAGTGCCCGAGGGCCCGGCTGTAGCGCTGAGGTTACCGCGAGGGTCCTCCCGCTCTTCCCGCAGGTGGTTGTTGAGCCCCCCCCGCCCTCCACCTGTGGTGGCTCCCACCTCTCTGAGGGCGGGCGGTTGGGCGGGCGTGGAGGGAAGGAGGTGGGGCTGGAGGGGGTGAGGGCAGGCAGGGATGGCTCGTGTCTATCTTCAGAGATCGCATAGGATTTTACAAAGGGATGAGAGCCGCCTGGAAAGGATAAAGGAAATATGATCTGGGAAAAAAAAAAAATACAAGCAAAACCACTAAACTGCTTTAAAATATTTATGTTTTTGCACTTTGATGCCTGTGTACGTATCGATGTATTTTGATTTCCTGAAAACGCTGCCAGTTGGGGTCATGGGTCACCCTGATGAAAATGTTCAGGTGATACCTGAGATGCAGAAGTTGCCAGACGCTGTTGGTCCTGGGCCACTAATTGCAAAACGCTCAGTCTCCTCCTGGTAACGCAGAACCCTCACTCTTACCAAAGAGACGAGGTTTGCCATCTCTCTTACCTGGAGATGAATTGTCTAGGGACACGTGGACTCAACAAAAATAATTTTTATCTCCTCTTTCAAGTAGTGGTAATTCTTCTGAGATTCTACGATTCTGAGCATGTGCGGTGGTTTTATACATCCAATTGGTACTTGGCAATCTTCTGTAATGCTGAAAGGCAACTGCTTTAATTCATCTTTAAGTATCATAAAGTGCAGCTGCCATTAACTGTAAAGATGAGCTGACCATATATAGTGTTTCATTAATCTTAGACAGATGTATAAATTTAACTTCCTACAGCACAGAAGTCGTTGGAAGTTGTATGACAATGCATCTGGGAAGAAATAATACCTTTTTACTTCTTCATCCAACATATGACATACGATCATACGTGATTAATATTTTAAACCCTCAGTGGAACTGAATTACTTGTAATCTTAAAACCTGTTTTCAAATCAATAAAAATGTCCCCAACAAATCATTTTTTGTTCATTCATTTGCATAGAAGTAATGCAGAATAGCATGTCACCTAGCAAGCTCAGTTTAAATATAATACGTTGAAAATACTGGAATTTAGGTATCTTCTGCATTTTATTGCAACTTGTTCAGAAAATCTGTGTCTCTCCTGATGAGATAATATTCTTTGTCAGGAGATAGTCAGCTGTAGGAGAAGAAACACTGTATTTTTTTCAGGGACAAAACTGAAATTGTAGGAAATAGAAAGAAGCCAAACAGATAAGAGTTGGAGAAAGTAAGAGGCAGATCTGTGAAGTGAAAGATTGTAGAAAGTTATATATATACATATATATATATATTTCAGCTTCTGCAGAGTTTTCCTGTATCGAAAAGTACCCAGTGATAAAAGTAGCCTCCTTGAATCCGTTGGGACAGTAAAGTGAATGGGAGTTATTCATGTGTCATCCATGTGTGATTAGCTGGCTAAATGTAAGAAACAGGTATGTGTGGCTGTACAGAACTGCTGCAGGGATCAGCAGAGGGGAAGGTTCATCTCCTTTGACCTAGTGGCAGCGCTGGTCCTCACACAGCCTAGGAGGCAAGGGTGCATTGCTGATTTGTGGTCAACTTGTCCACCAGGGATTATTTACTCCAGAACCTTCTGGGGCTGAGGTGAGGTTTGCCGACCTGTATTTCCCCAGATCCCCTTCTTGCCCATTTGGGCATTGGTTCTGTATTCCTCCTGGGTTGCTTACCACTGCTTCCACCTCTTTTAGCATCTTTTTTATATTTCATTTAACTCAGAAGTAGATGTTAATCCATGCAGGCCTCCTGCTGCTCATGCCTGACTTCTGCGTGTTGCGAGGGACTGTTCTTACACTTGTAGGAGGTGATCCTTAAGAATCAAACAGCTCTCCAGCACTCCTCTTCAGTTCTGTATCCCATGGGATCCTTCCAAGCAGATCTCTAAGATCCCTAAACAGGCTGAAGTCTGCTTTCTCCAAGTCCAGGGTTATGACCCAACTATTCGCCCTAGCTAACATCCCAATGTCTCTGCAGCCAAGGCTGCATGAGCTTCAACAAGACCAAATGTTGGGTCCTGCACTTTGGTCACAATAACCCCATACAATGCTACAGGCTTGGGGCAGAGTGGCTGGAAAGCTGTGTGGAGGAAAAGGACCTGGGGATGTTGGTCAACAACTGCCTGAACGTGAGCCAGCAGTGTGCCTAGGTGGCCAAGCAGGCCAATGGCATCCTGGCTTGCATCAGAAATAATATAGCCAGCAGGGACAGGGAAGTGACCGTCCCCCTGTACTTTGCACTGGTGAAGCCGCACCTCGAGTGCTGTGTTCAGTTTTGGGCCCCTCACTACAAGAAGGACATCAAGGCCCTGGAGCGTGTCCAAAGAAGGGCAACAATGTTGGTGAAGGGCCTGGAGCTTATGGGGAGTAGCTGAGGGAACTGGGGCTGTTCAGTCTGGAGAAGAGGAGGCTCAGGGGAGACCTTATTGCTCTCTGCAACTCCCTGAAAGGAGGCTGCAGTGAGGTGGAGGTCAGCCTCTTCTCCCAGGCAACAGTGATAGGACTAGAGGTAACGGCCTCAAGCTGTGCCAGGGAAGGTTCAGGTTGGATGTTAGGAAAACTTCTTCTCTGAGAGAGTGGTCAGGCATTGGAACAGGCTGCCCAGGGAGGTGGTGGAGTCTCCTTCCCTGGAGGTGTTCAAGAAGCGTGTGGGTGTGGCACTCAGGGACATGACAGTGGGCATGGTGGTGGTAGGCTGACAGTTGGACTAGATGATCTTAGAGGTCTTTTCCAACCTTTATGCTTCTATGATTCTATGATTTGTAAGTATCAGGTCCAGCAGAGCATCTCCCCTTGTCAGCTCTTTGATCACTTCTGCAAGGACAAAGTATTTTAAACTCTGTAGGCATTATTATTAGTAGGTTGGACCAGATGATCTTTAAAGGTCCTTTCCAAACCGCTCTGTGGTTCTGTGACAGCATCATCAGCGCACTCCAGTAACATCCTACATCACTGAAAGGGTAGCCGAATTTGGCTTGTACAGGCTCTGGGCCACACTACAGTCCATCTAAGTACATCTAGGCAAGCTCTGAGATGGAGAACATTGCTCTGAATGTCTTCCTCATATCTCCAGCTATGCTACTATTATCACTTTCTGAATAGTGAGTCTCAGGAAGAATGTAGATTGAGCAGAGCCAACCAGCTAAGCCACACAAGGTAAATCTCTTGCTGGGTGTGAAAGACACTAGGTCATTTCCCTTGGAAGCAAAAAGGGAAGGAATGAAAGCTGCTGAGTCTTTGGTGGTGGTTTTCTCCCTAAGCTCCTCACAGCATGGCACAGCTGTGAGCTGTGATATGCACAGGATGGTGCTGGGAGAGACAATCTGTCCATTACTGTTCTTAATGTAATCCCTGGTGTGTTCCTGCATTTTTTTCTCTGTTAATGCGTGGCAATGTTGTCAATATTTGTTACACCACTGGAGTTAGTTGTCTGCATATTTTTCCTGTAAATGACTAGCCTAAGCAGTCTGCATTACAGTATTCTGTGCTGCAGTCAGGATCGATGCTGGCAAAAGTCTCTGTCAGGGATGAAGAAGAATCTAGAAACAGATACTAGATTAAAGCTTGTGAAATCGATGAGCATTCTGGTTTTACTCCTTACTGCTGAGAATTTCCAAAGTACCTGCAAGCTGTAGCAGCTGACCAGTGACATTAGAATGGCAGGATCTGAAGTTTCATGCTGAAAATTAAAGTTTCTGAGGTCATGCAGAGAAGGGAGTATAACTGCAAGTTATCAAGAAAATCATAAGGCGTATCATATAAAATTGGTAGAGTCAGTACCTGAGCCTTCCTGAACTGTCATGTGCATACAAATGAATAAAGAATAAATCTTTCCAGCCACTGCACTAGGATTAGAAGCTGGAAGAGTTCATTGCTCCTAAAAGCACTTGTATGTTTCTTCAATTACCACAATATACCATAAAAGCAAAAAGAGACATGGGCTGTGGACTTCTCCTAATTTCTTTAAGTAACATATTCTGAAACATTAAACAATAAAGAATGTAATGTTCTTTCTAGATAACATAATAATTGTCTCTATGACACCTTTGGTTGACTAGGTACCACAGGGAAGTACATTATACAGAATCCTGAGCTGGAACTAATCATGGCCTTCAGAAATTACAAGAGTACAATTATTCCTTGAAGAAGTGGTGGAGAAGATGGTATATACTGCAAGAGGCTCAGATACCTTTTGTGAATAAGAGTGTTAAAGTAATTTATGCGCAAGTACATCTCCTCTTTAGAAAACTCTTAAGAAAAGGATTAATTCATGAATTTTAAAACAATTATGTTAATATTGCCAGATCTCTCTAGGACTTTCCCTTCTGGCCACAGTGCCGGAGCAAAGGTTTGTTTGTTTCTCCTTTGTTTCTGGTAGCATTTGTGTTGCTTAACAGTTGATTTTGCAAATGTCTTTTCCAACAGATCTGTTGCAGGCAGGCATTTTTAGTGGTATCAAACACTCATTTGTCGTTGTGATGCTTTTTATAACATCAGACCTTTAAAAGAGCCCTGCTTTTTTATTTACTATTTTTTATGTAATTATATAGATAAGGATGGCACTCTCCAGGCATAAGAATACCCTACATCTAATGCGTAGCAACAATTTTCAGTCACTACTTCAGGAGCTCAATATAGCAAGTTCTGGATATCAGCTCAATTATATTTTCAATCTCCACTTCCTTTTACTCAAGTAGTATTTGCTAAAGGAGAGGTGGACCTGCTCCAGTGGTGGAAGATCCCACAGAGAAAGCAAGGGTCAGTTTTCTTTCAGAGAGTGGAAGATGATAGTTTTTGACAGGTAATGTCAATTTCAGCTTTTTTTTGCAATAAAATGGGAAGTGTGTGCAGCATTTTACATCTCCTAAATAGATTACCCAACACGCATACAGACACACACATGCTTGTCAAAGCTAATGACATTCTTTCTGCTGAGCCTGACAAATTCCAGTCCTAAATGCAAACAAGAATAAATCTTGGTCCAATGTG
Source organism: Alectura lathami (assembly GCA_013399715.1). Lineage (NCBI taxonomy): Eukaryota > Metazoa > Chordata > Aves > Galliformes > Megapodiidae > Alectura > Alectura lathami. The sequence goes on along the minus strand of VXAV01013312.1, from coordinate 191,564 downwards.
ACATTTTGCCCTCCTTCCGGGGCTACCACTCCAGGAAGCAGTGAAATTTCTCTCTTCAGCATCCTGAGCTGTAACAACTGATGCTGCAAACCTTGCAGAACACGCTCTCCTCACCACAGAGTGATCGTGCTCCTTACAGAATGTGTGATGCATAGTTCACAAAATAGTGCATCCCAAAACCAAAGTGATACTATGGCATTCGTTCATATTAATGTTTTGTGGTTTTGGTCTACAGTGAGCTCGGATATTTTGCTTGCCGTGAACATGTTTCTCTTCAAGTATTTTAAAAGTAGAGCTGAATATTATTACTGTGTTTTCCAGTTTCAAGGTTTACCATTCATAACTAATGGTACAAGCTAGAGCACTCAACCAGAAGAAACCTTGGTAAAGTAAAACAAATGCATCTTTAAAAATTCAATTTCCAATTTGCCATCACAGTATAAAAACACCGTATGCAGTGCTAATTGTAGAAATGTTTCTGTATGTATTTGCCATTCCTTTGTCATACCCCTAAAACACAGAGAGGTGTTCCCAGTGCTCAGTTACACATAGATGCTCTGCAGTGCATGTGGCTGTGTGCCTTATCTTCTTAGCCAAAACGTTCAGGAACAAAACTATGCATGTGAACCCTTGAACATTGTACTGAGCTGTGGGACTAAGTATTGTAGCTAGCAGCAAAAGCAGTTCTCCAGCAGAGGCCTTCTGATACCATTTGCTGACTCCTGGAAAAAAAAAAAAAAAATAGCAGAGTAGGGCTTGTAGGAAATCTGTCTGTCTGTCTTTCTCAGAAGCCTCCTGCAATCTGATGCTTTTCTTCAGACTTCAGGCTTCTAGTCTCTTTGGATTAAATGAAGACCTTAACTCTTAATTAAAACTGTCATAGTTGTGGGAAAAAAAAAATCTTAAAAATGCAAAAACTTTAAATCCAGAAATCAACAGTGAAATAATGAAGAATGAATAAGTGTTTTCAGGGAAGGAGTGGTAGGGGACCTGACATTGTTTTCAATACTTCTTTTGTTTTTCCTTTTTAATGCTATTTGTTTTGTAAGTTTTACCCTGTCTGACTTTCCCCAAAAAGGATGAAGTGGCTGAGTATCCATTGTAGAGAGAAAGGATCTCCGATATCTTTCGTTTTTAATATAGTTCGTGGTGATGCTTAAATGGAAATAAAGGTTCACTATAGAGTGTTCCTCTCCAGAAATTATTTTGTTATATTATTGTAATTTCACAAGCACAGCTGAGGGAATGAATGTGGTAATTCTTAATGTTTTATATCTCCACTGAAGAATTTTCTCAATTTAAAAGAAAGATCATTTTCTATTGAGGAATTTTCTCCTGCAAAATAGAAAAAAAAAAAAAAAGT
>VXAV01013312.1:174736-190040 GCA_013399715.1 Alectura lathami | reverse complement strand
ATTTTTTTTTTTTTTTTTTAATTCTTTATTTTTGAATGTAAGAGCTAAATCTCTAGAAAGTCTAGCAGCATAGAAACAGGACAGTAGACTGAGGATAAGCCCACACTGGAGAAGGTACTTCCCAGAGAGACTGCGACCCACGAATGAGTCCACATCAGAGCAGGTACACCCCCAAAGGGACTGTAGCCCATGGGAGACAAACAACGGAGCATAGGAAACTAATGAGAAACACGGAGTGGCAGAGAGAAACCTCTATGCACAGACCCTTCAAGTGTCCTGAGGGGCCCCTGCTGTAACCCTAAAACGTAATTATTTGGTGGAATATTTCATCCTAATATGTCTTGAATAGTGTGAGGGAAGTGTTACAACCCATCACATGTTGTGTTTTAGCACCATGGAGATGAAGGCGTGTCTGACATACTGTGGAGTACTGCAAGGAGGCTGGATGCATTTGAGATGCAGAGATTGCTAGGATGGTGTTGGGAGGCTGTTTGGGATGGAGGAAGCTAAACCTGGTGCAGTCATACCTATACTGACGTTCTGGGAGTTGTATTGGCATGAACCATCCTCAGTCAGGCCTGGACATGTCCTGGAGAGAGCTAGTTTAGGTTGTCCAAAAGAAAACTAAGAGGTAAGCTATCACTGAAAGAGTGTGAGCAATTTTGTTTCTAGCACTTGGGTTCATTTTATGTCACTCTCTTTTTGAGCAATATAGATGTAATCTGTCTAGATTCTATACTTATTTTTTGCAGCCAAAACTTTCTAAATTTCAGCAGGAAACATTTATTGGATCTGAATTTTACATAACAAGATACAGCAGCAGTGAGTGCATAATTATAATCAATTTTGGTAATTAAATTTGTGTTGTTAAGACATAAATCTGCATGGATTAAGAAGAATCCAGATGTTGGAGCTGGGTTTTTACCAACTCGGATGCCTGTAGGCACAGCTGTTATCCCACAAATCTTTGCAGTTCTCATACATGACTTTCCAACAACTTGCTCTGCACCTTATATATTTACTCCGTAGTCCTACATAAGGGACTAACCTTGATACTTACTGTCATTTGCCAATACCATGTAAAAAAAAAAAAATGTGAAGATGAAGGGGAACCTGGTTAAGAGATGTTCCCAAGGGCCTGCCTTTAGCTGTACCTGGCAGCCCACATGAAGCAGAACAGCAGGCCTTGAGCCTCCTGACAACCTGAACACCCTCCTGTACAACTAGAGGATAATTCAGGTTTTCAGGTGCCTTACACCAGGTTTCTGGTAAAAGCCCAATCACTATCCAGGCCAAAATGTTTGTGTTCTCTGGAGAGGCCTGAAAAGAATAAACCCACAAAACGCCAAGGCTGTGAGGCCATTTGCTCTTTTAGCAATTCCTGAAGACACCTGGCAGAGGTGACATTCTTTCCCAGAGCAACCTGAAACATCCTGAAACAAGACATCTGCCTATATTGGCAGTGGGCAACACTAAGAGATGTCCCGCAGCTGAGACCCAGCAATGTTTTACAGATCAGACATATCTGCCTACAGCATATGTCTTCTTCCACGTGAAAACAACATGGAAGAAGGAGAACTGTGCCCTGCTCTGGCCTTCCAAAACAAGGCAGGGGCTATGCGAGCAACCACTGTAATTAATGGCTCAGGCACTGATTATTAAGCTGACCGTACAAAGGTGAACTGGCATCTGTCCCCACAGCTGTGCCAGCTCTGCGGCTCTCCATGGGACACTACATCTTGCTACTCTGTCAGCATGTGTGACCTGTAAGGCCTAGAGAGTCCCTGCAGTCAGGAAACCTGTCCACAAAAGCATCTCTTCATGTGGCTTTAGTGCAGCTTGAGCAGCTGAGGACAGAAAGTGACAGGATCTACTTGTGCGGAGCTGGATTTCCTTAGTTCCGATGCATAAATTTTCATGATTAGTAGTTTTATCAGGTCAGGAGCTGCCAAACATGTTTATTTCACTAAGATGGTTCCTCGTTTCCACCAGCCCCAAATTCCACAGAACCTCATCTGATTGATCCAGTACCGCTGGTCAGATGTGTTCTGATGGGATCTGCATTTCTGCTTAAAAGGATCGTGTATTTGTTCTTTATTCATGAGGCGGAATTAGGAAGATTGAAGTAAAAAATTCTGACTGAACAGAACTGAAAGGCAGAGCTGGAGTTTTTCACAGTCTTTTCCTTAGGACTTATCAGTTAGTTTTTAGTTTCACTTTCATCTTTTTAGGTATACTGCTGCAAAATTTAAACCAACAAAAAACCTGGCGTTATTCTCCGTTCTCATAGGGGAATTTGAAGTGCTGGGGTAAAAAAAATTCCCGTTAGTTATGCTGAATCAGTCTGTTCAGAGATGGCAAAAAATGTTGCTTGTCTGCTCTGTTAGCATAAATCAGCTCTGCTGTTAGCCCATGACCCCAGCTCCAGTCTTAGTGCTGTGGTTCGGGTGATTACATGGAGCTTCAGCCGGAGGATGACTCAGAAAGGACTGCATGGATCTGTATGTCCTACAGCTGGGAGTTCAGCTAGGGGTGGAGCTTACGAGGAATTGAAACTAACCTGAAAGAACTCAGTTTGGGACTTTTCCCCAGGCTTAGCTGCACTCTTTCTTCTGACCAGTATGTCTGGGGTTGGAGGATGGAGGGAAGGCAGCAGGTACAGGTCAGCTGCCGCTTCCAGTACCCCATTTCCCTCTCAGGGTTACCTCAGAGATGACAGTGTTCAAACAGAGGAGGCTGGAAAACCCCAGCAGTTGATGACATCTGAAGAGGAGCAAAGGGGCCAAGCATCAGTCTACCGTCAACAGCGTGAGCAGTTGTAAGTAGAAAGGAGCCTAGCTGAGATGGGGGGGTTGCTTCCATCAGGTGCCTGTTTTCAGCCTGTAAATGGAGGAATATTTCATAGAGAGCCTATGAAAGGGACTGGGCACATAAGGAGCATGTCCTTCTGCTCCCAGAGAAGCCTCCCTACAAGCAATGCTTTCTAAATGGGACTTCACGCCTTCTGGTCTGTTTTGTGATACTACTGCTCACCCCTGGGGCTGCTGTTGCAGCATGATGTGTGTGTGTGCTGACAGCATTGACACTCCACGTGACAGCAGCAGCTGGATCTGCGTGTCTGATATTGGTTTATTATTATTATTATTATTGGTTTACTATAACAAAAGTAAAACCAAGGCTTCAGCCCTGAATTTTATTTTAAGCTTTACTGGGATCTAGGCTCTGTCCATCTCTGTTTTTTTTTTCAGTGACAATCTTAGACAACTTGTATAAGCTCTAACGGCAAAGTTAGTGCAAAATAGAAAGTGTCAGTACCATGTGTATGTATTTTGTGCACATGTACTTAGCCGATTGAAACTTTTTACAGTTCTTTTCCCCAAATGTGCTTTTTCTAAGCGGTTAGTAACAGTGCATGTAATGCTATTACTATTATGCACTGAGTTTGCTTAGCTTGCTTTTCTTCTCAGTCTTTCACAGTGCAGCTGATTGAAACTAGTTCCACTTTGTAAAGGCTGTTTCAGTTTCCTTTCCTGTCCTGGAAAAAGAAGGTGGAGCCAGGCTGTGCAAAAGGTGTCAGACTGCTGATCATAAGCAGCAGTCGGAAGCTTTCCCTTGTAACCCATGAATGGCTGTCTGCTCGGTAGGAAAGATACATGGGCTATGAAATCCTTGAACACTTTAATGACTTGCTTTCAGGAATGCAAAACATTCCTGAGTTACAGTCTATGTTTATTTTCTGCCACTTCCAAAAATGTAAGACCTTCTATCTTGTCTTCCTTCACGCTGGCGTATGTGCATATTACAGTGAGAGCAGCTTAGGTACTTGTCATATGTGCATTTTTTTGTTTTCCCTTGGGGGTGGAGAGTTTTCCCATAGGTGTTAACTGTCTTTGCCCAGACTTTGGTCTAGGGTACAACCCTGTGGTAAAGGTGAGGTAAACATGTAATCAGTTGGTTAGACTAAGCTCCCTGCAGAATTTATGGCTCCATCAAATGTATCCAGATAGATTTTTTTACCAGATGATGGAGCCTCCCATAGAACCAGGTAAGGTTTGGAGAAAGAATAATTAAAAGCCCTGTTCCATCTTTCATCTTTATATGATGCTTGCAGAGAGAAAACTGTTACACATCTACTACAAGGATTGCACAATTAATATTTTTTGCTGCATGATATGATAGATTCTCTCTATGTGTCATCATAAAGCTGTAACTAAGAAATCATGCCTAAAGCAGCAGTGTACAAATTAGAGCCTACAGCAGTATGAAGTTAATGGGAGAGAGGAATGAAGGAAACGCAGGGTCAAAGAGGAACCACCTAATATGAGTAGGAAACAAGCCCTTAAATGAGTGAACAAAACTGGGGTTACCTCTCTCCTCTTGAGGAGAAGAGCAATGAATCAGGTGAAAGGAGTAGGAAACAAGACCTCTGAGGACCATTTGAGGATATTAGTGTTATTTAGTCTGGAAGCTGAGGGAAGACCTTATTGCTTGCTGCATGTATCTGAAAGGAGGTGTCAGCAAGGAGGGTGCAAGGAAGCAGAATGTGTTTGGAAGGCTGAAGCAGGCAAAAGGAGATCTCTATTCTTAAAATAAAAACTATTACATTCATTTTTATATATTTGTTATTGCAAGTTATATTTCAAGCAAGATCTCAGATTAAAATATTTTAGTAGTGGCAAAGCTGATTCAGCCTTTTGTCCCTCAGTTCCTTTGAACGTGATCCTCAAAACTAAAATACTAGCACACCCTCGGAATAGTTTCAGGCTCTGGGATGACAAAGAGTTGAGCAGAGAGCTAAAGTCACAGCGTGTCAGCAGAAGAAAAAAAAAAAAAAAAAAACAGCCTGGCATTAACCTAGAAGGCTTCCTGGAATAAATGTAGTAAAGGAAACATGAAGGACCCAAGGAGAATACCTCTGTGCCAAGAGGGTGGCTCTGTTCCAATTGGTATGCTGTTTGTTATTTTCTGGAAACAGCCAGGATCTGGCATTGCTGGATCCTAGCAGAGCAGGAGTCTGATCCTGCGTTGAAGCCTCTGTGTAAGTAGTGAGTGTGTGTTGTTTCCATGCAAAGTCTCAGGCTGTGCTTCAGAGCAATTGAAACTGGGAAAACACCTTAGCAGTGTCCCGGTGTGGGATCAGGTGGTGGTTCATGCAGACTGGGCATGTGAAATACATGGGAGAGATGGCATGTTATACTTACTCGCCAGCTGAAACTCAGGCTTGACTCCTTCCAAAAAAGTGCAAGATGAACAACTGGTCTTAGATGGTAATTCTTCTCTTGCTTTGGAAAAGCCCTTGCGTGATATGTTGAGGTTGAAAAGTGAGAATAAAGTGGTTCTAATTAAGTAACAAAAAATACTTATTCAAATGCAAAATTGAAATGAAACTTTGCACATTGCCCCCTTCAATTCTGTACAAGATGTGGTTTGAGGCTATGGATAAAAAAATCACCAGGATGACAAGTGCTTGAAACTGCTTGTAATAATAATCTTGCTTTTAAGTTGCTTCACTTTGTCTGCTAAGTGCCATGAAATTAACTTGTAGAAGGTGAATTGCCAAACTGCCCCTGTTCATTTCTATTCAGAAACAAAAGTCTGTACAGAAGAAAAGGTGGAGGAAACTAGGGAAATTAGAGGCTGAACTATAGCTAGTGTCTGAAATTTTTTTTAAAAGGTTGTGATAGTCTCTGCCCCCATTCAGCAACAGCAGCTTGTCCTTGGCGTCTTTAAATCTAGCAAGAATAATATTGGTTCCGCTAAAATGCATTTAAAAAAAATCAAATTCAAAGTAATAAAATGTGAAGATATATTGTTACACAGCTGCTAATAGTCCCTTATCCTCCAGTGTGAAAGGAGAACAGTTACTAGAATGTTTGACTTGAGAAATTTTATTCTTTGACTGCAGGAGCCAAATCCATCAGGGCTTTCTTTCCATCCTTTTCCGATCTTCATTCTGAATTAAAAATAAAAAAAAATCTATAGTGTTGTAGCACCTCTCAATCTTTTGCTGACAGATTGTCCTTAACAGTTCTTATGAGAAATTTTATTTTGTTCCACAATCTGAAATTTCTTCTTTTTAATAACTCCAAATTAATCTGCTACACCAGAGAAGGATTCTTCTCAAAATGCTTCTGTTGCCCACTGGTGAGAGTAGTAGATGTGTAGTCTGAATTATGAACAATTTGTTTAGAAGTGATCACTGTGTTTGCTGCATGGGAAGAAATCTCTCATTTTTGTATCTTTCAGGGTGATGTACTGCTCTTTGTAGCCTGGCTTTGGTGTCATCAGTTGCAGCCTTATCTCCAGCCAAGTGTACAAGGCTGAATCCAAGTAGGAGCATAACTCTGCCGTAAGATTTGGAGATTGCTGCATTCTTCATGTGTGTAGGAGAATGGGGAAGGAACTCCATCTAACTGCATTAGAAGATTTTCTAGGAAGAGCTTGATTTGCACCAGGTTCGATATGTTCCCATATATATAGCTTGATGAGGAGCAGTCATAAGAAAATTAGCCTGTGGGCAAGGGCAATAAAGAGACAAATGCTGCAGTGCAGGGGAGAGGAGTAGGAAGCATATTTTTGGACAGAGGGTGGGGGAAGCAGAGGTGAACATGCCACTAGCTTAAGTCTTAATGTGGTGCAGTCTGACCTGCTCAGCAATCCAAGCGTGCTGGCAAGTGCGACACATGACACATGGACCTCTGTGGGGGTTCGGTCAGCTCAGCACTCATGGTGCAAGCCCAGTGCCTGGCCTGCCTTAGTAGAGGTGCTCTGTTCTGTTGATTTCCAGGTGCTCCAGCTGGCTCTAGCATGCTCACTGCATCTCTGGCACTGTGCTGTGCCAAGGCAACTGAACTGCTTTGTGACTTGGGGACAGCATAAACACAGCATCTGACTTCATGGACTTTGTTGGGTCCAGTGCTCTGTTTTCCGTTTATTTAGGTTGGAAAATACCTTCAAGTTTCCCAAGTCCAACCATCAGCCTGATGATGCCTACAGAATTCCATCACTAAACCATGTCCCTTAGTGCTGTCCACACATCTTTTAAATACATCCAGGGACAGGGCTACACCACCTCCCTGGACAGCCCATTCCAATGCTTGACCACCCTCTCAGAGAAGAAATTCTTCTAACATCCAATCTTGAGGTCGTTGCCTTGCATCCTATCTCTTGTCACCTGAGAAAAGAGACCAACAGCCTCCTCGCTGCAGCCTCCTGTCATGTAGTAGAGAGCAATGGGGTATCCTCTCGTCTTCCTCTTCTCCAGACTAAACACCTCCAGTTCCCTCAGCCTTTCCTCATAAGTCTCGTTTTCTTGTTCCTTCACCGGCTTCATTGCTTTTCTCTGCACACACTTAAGCAACTCCATATCCTTCTTGTCGTGGGGGGCCCAAAACTGAACACAACACTGAAGGTGCGGCCTCACCAGTGCCATGTACAAGGGGACGATCACTTCCCTGATCCTGCTGGCCACACTATTTCTGATACAAGCCAGGATGCTGTTGGCCTTCTTGGCCACTTAGGCACACTGGTGGCTCACGTTCAGCCGGCTGTCCACCAACACCTTCAACTCCTGTTCTGCTGTGTTACTCTGCCACGCTGCCACAGCAGACAATCTCCCGTTGGTTTAGTCTGCCCACGAGTGTATGCTGACTCATGGCACACAACAAAGCTGCGCTGCAAGCTGAGTCTGGGCTGAGAGCAACCCCTTGGCTGCCTGTTTTATCTGTTGCTGTGACAATTTCCTTGCAGCTCTAGAGGGTGGCTGAGATTGACTTTCAGCACTGATGGGTTTGCTGCACCAAATGGGGTGCTGGGTGAAGCACCTGCCGTTCTTCCTGTAGTGCTATCGCACGCCAGGCCCAAAGCAAGCTGCTGAGTCTGAGCTCCATCTTAAGTCTTAGAAATTCAGTTCTGAGTTTTGGTTTTACTCTTTGGATGAGATTTTAACTTCTGTCAGCTTGTGGGTACTGGAGGGTTGAGACTGGAATGCAGGTCTGTAGCTTTCCTGCTTGTTTCTGACTCAAGCCTTCTCCTGGGCCTTTCCCTGCTGCTATTTTGCTTCTCGGTCATTCCCAGTGCAAGTTCACTTCTGCAGGATTGAACTCTTTATTTTATCGTTAGGCCTCACTATGGCAAAAAATGTTAGTGTTTTAATGAAAGGTTTAGCTAAACAGAGGGACCAGATACAGAAGTGAATTATCCTAGCTCAACAAGCTTCCAGACATCAGCTGAGCTGCAGTAATTAAGTGCACTCCTAGCCTGTGGCAAACATAGGACAAAACCCATGAACACAGATTTTTGATAGTAAACATTTTCTGCTAAAGCAGTTTGTTTTCGATCTCTCATGTTAAGAGAGCTAGGATGACTCAGGCACCATATAATGTTAAGCTCTGGTAATTCACTTTTGCTTCTGAGCTGTAAACTGGTAAGATGCTGCTGCTCATAAAGATGGAAAGCCAGAGCCCTAGACCCACACACGGGATCTGTACACCTCTTGGGCACCGAGCGTTTTGCACAACTGAGGTCTGACACTGGGGCTGTAGGTTGTCATTAGCATCTGGCCACCCGTGCACTGTGAAGCACAGATACCTACAGGACAGTTGTCTGCTCGCTGGGGTCTGGCATCCTGTAGCCTGATTTGGCAGCTTCCATGGTGCTTAGCAGCATACAGCTGCTCCATCACGCATGGGAGCCTCGGACAGAATGATGTTTTGTGGTGGCATTGACTGCTGGCAAACAATTCCTGGTAATTGAGTGCAGGACTCAGTGTAGCTTGTCTTTGAAGAAGACTATGATTGTCCTTGGCAATTTGCTCCTTTTCTTTTTCTCTTAAAGTCAGTCAGTCTTAACATATTACTTAATGCAGAATTTCATCTGTATCTTCCCCCTTATAAGTTAAGCATATATATTAAGCATATATTTTATGGAAAGAGGAAAAAGTACACACACACATGCCCCAGGCATTCACATAAAAGTGTGGAAGTACATGTCCACATGCCTGTGTATTTTTCCCTTGTGATTCTCTCTTCATTGATTACTGAATATAAGTGATCCTTCTCCTTTCAGCAGTTCTTATGCAGATAGTTGCACTGGCTCCCTTGAGTCCTTCCTCTAGGCTGAACGTGCCCATTCTTTTTCCCCAAGCTTTAGTCATTTGTGTTGCTCTCCCTTACATGCTCCTTGGTTTCTGGCTCTTACTGAGTACAGGCAGCACATTGCCTAGCAGAGCGAAATGTTTAGCTTTCAGCTTTGTGGCATTCATGTACTGATGCACCAGCAGTATAAAACACAGTGGAACTGGAAATAGTTTATAACAGCCATTACTTTTGAAACTCTTTAAACTATTTCACACTTCATTTGGAAGGCTCCCCTGTGGTAGCAGGCTGGAGTGGACTTGAAGAAAACTGAAGGGCACAGTGCTGCAAAAAACATTGTTCGTGAACTGCAGTTCTCAAGCATTTGTTCCTCTTTAGAAACAATCCATTTTGTACAAACCTAAAGGAAAGTAGAACAAAGGCTTCTATGGTCTGCGACCTGAAAACACTGAAGAGTAGTCCTGGAGTAGTGTTAAATGTGTTAAATGTGTTGAGTTACTCACAGGCTAATGAATTTAAGACATGGTGTTCTTTGTATTGCTGATAATTCAAACTGTGAACTATTTTTGCAGATTTTCTCTGAGGTGCTGTGCGTTACTCCTGACTGAAAGATTTTTCTGTCTATTTGTATATGTCGCTATATAGATATTAATCTTCCCATGACTGTTGATGTTTGATGTCTATGTGTTCAAAAACTCACATGAGGTTGCTTTTTGATTTTTATTCCAATGCAGATGCATTCCCTTATTGGGTTATAACTTTTTCACTGTTGTTAATATTTGTTCAGTCTGAGTAATTAGCCAATACATTCCCCTCTTCTGTGGAGAAAATAAACCAAAAAAAAAGTCATATCAAGATTAATATGACCTATAAAGTAGAAAAGGATTTGTTTCTCTTTTATGGAGAGCTGGGTAAGATGTTCTTCCCACCCCAAGTGACTTCCATATTTTTATTTATAAAACAGCCATACCTCAAAGATAGACTTAAGTCATAGAGCAATAAGAACCATTATTAAGGAGCCTGAAAAGTTAAATTCTCTGTCATCATTTCTGCTTGTGGATTATGTAGGACTTCATATATTGGTATAAAGTACAAAAAGTCTGCACATCACTGATAGCTTAAAATCTTCACATTTCCTTAATTGCTACCCAGGTAAGTAGGATAATTTGGTCGAGACTTATAGTTACAGTGGCAACTCAGTCACTGCCTGCAATATTAAACTGATGGGCTGTAGCAGGTTTTATAGGCTTTACTGTATCAGAAGTTCTGTATGAACAAAGAACTGACATTCAATATTCTACAAACTGGCTAAAACACGAGGTGAAAGCTGCTGGTGGATTTTGTACATTAACTTTCTTTCCTTAAAAAAAAAAAAAAAATGAAGAAAATGAGAGTGTGGTTTTGAATTTTAACGTTAGAAACAGCAGGGCAGGTGGAGTCTCTTGGGCAACAACTGATCTGGCTCCCCTTGTGGCAGCCGACTAGAAAAGCAAGGACGGGTTCACATCCTAGCTTTCACCCATGCTGTAAGAAGCTTGCCATGTGCTTGCTCTTCCTTCCCCGTGATCCCAGCACCCAAAGTTATGTTTTTACTTGTCTATCTTTCCACAAAGACCAAGGTGAATACTATCAAATCAGATAAGCTTACCAATGCTTGTGGTTTTTTTTTTTGTTTTGTTTTGTTTGTTTGTTTGTTTTTTGAAACTTGGACTAAAACAGAGTGTTTCTAGGTTTTAAATACTAGAAAACCAAAAGTTGGTATCCTGTTCTTCCTTTCTTTCTCCTACAGGAGACTTGAAATCTTAATTTTATTTTAACTTTTATTTTAGTAACATGGAAACCAAACTGGCCTTTAAGCAAGCACTCTTAACCACAGTGGCTCTCACTCAGCTCTTCGGAAACCAGCTGAGCTTTCTCTACCAATAAATGTAGTTCCCTGTCACTGCTCTCACCTCTATCCCTTTCACAAAATGATTGATCTTCTCTATATTTCATGTGCTGTCCTTCTGAACTCCTGGATAATGGCCATGGTCAGATATCAGAAGAGTGGCCTCCTGGACTTGGTGCCTTCCAGCCAAAAAGCAAAAGCAGACAAAGGAAATGATTCATGGCATAAAGGCTAGTTTTGATATTATTATTCTTAAACATGTGCAGACACACAGAGCTTCTTGCCTCTTTAATTGGATTCCTAATTTAGAAAAAAAAAAAAAATCTGTTTAATGTATCAAAGTGCATCTGATGACATAAAAACTCTTCTGCTCATTTATACTGTGAATCAGTGGGATGTCTTTGAAACGCTGATGTATTTTTTGGAGGATAAGTTTATAATCGTGCAACATAACAATTCCAGCCTTTTTTNAAACCATGACTATAAAGAAATCAAGGTCAAAAATCTACAGATCTTCCTTCCGCATTCCTTCCTTTTGTTCAATGAGTTACTTTTTTTTTTTTTTTTTTTCATTGACAAAGGGAGAGCAGTGTAAAAGGTATGTACATTTTTTTGTGTATGAATTTGAGAGAAATATGGTATCAATAACTCTAACAACCAAGAAAAAATCACTAAAAATTCTTGAAACTAATAATCTACAGCTGCTTGTGGAGGCAGTTTAAGATAAATTCTAAGTTTAAGATAAATTCTTCAAACAAAGGGAAATCTGAAAAACCATCAGTAACAGAGAATGTTATGCTATACCACACGAAGGAAGATAGTTTGTCAAAACTAATTTTAAGTAACAGTTGAAATTGTGCAACGAATGCTGAAGGGGCCTTCTCTAGACCGGGAGTTCAATGGAGAGGCCAGGACTGGTCTCACTGGGTGCCAGAGTAAGCTGGCAGGCAGGGAAGGGACCACATTAAATGACTCCATTAAAGCTCACAGCTCTATCTTTTTTAGTTTAATCTCATAAATTAATCCACATCATCCTAGAACAAGTCTTCAAAGAGAAAGAAGCAATTGGATATAAATACTTTCCTTCCCAAATGCTGAATTACAGTGATATGGCAGCAGGCAGCTTTTTGCCCTTTGATCTCTGCACGATTTTCAGTCCCCTTTGTAGCCTTTGTCTCGGACCTCCTTCTCTCATTACTCTTCCAGACCTAGCAGAGCTCTCTCTGCTTCCTAGCTTTTCCTCTGGCCACCCGCCATGGCCCTTTCTTCTTTTCAGGGGCTCCATCTTCATCCCTCATTATTCTTTGTTTTCTGCCCTTCTTCTTCTGCCTTCCCCATGAAATAAAGTACCCGTGCCTACGTGAGCCAATAAAACCGTGCTGAGTACTGTAGAGATGTCAGCGTGCCCTGCTATGTGGAGCAACCACTGTTCTGTGCACATCTGGTCAACCTGCACCCCTGGGGTTTTGGTTTTGCTGAGGTGAAGTGCAGGCACTGTCAACTCCTACCCACACAATATACCACATAGATAAAGAACATTGTTTCCTCCAAGTGGAACTGACATGTTTTCATCACTCATTTGATCACCTCCAGTCTATTCTCTGAAGCCTGTTCTGTTTCTTTGCTGTCATATTAGATTGATTGCTCTTCGAGACAGCAACTGTGTTTTGAATTCAGCCTAGCCAAACAGGGCCTCTGCCCTTATTCAGTGAGTTACATCTTAGGTATGACAGCAAAATAAATATACCCAAGGCATTCTGGACAAACACAAGTCTGACAAGGAAACTGAGGCTCGGTCTGGCAGCAAGTCACCAAAGCCCAAGACAAACAGTGTGACTTTGTGCACTCCTTGAACATCTCTTGGGCAGACTGCCTAAATCCTTGAGGTGTCGGGTGATCTCCAGGTATGGGGTGGGACAGCCAACACCAGTGCTCTTCCCTGTAGACTGCAGTTTTCCCCTGTGCTTGAGCAAGCTGTACTGGAAGGCACCGATTACTGCGCTGGGGAAGTAGTCCTCTGACAAGAACTTCTGGGTTTGAGGAAGTGGTTTGGTTTGAAATGGTTGAGGTTTGAGGTCTGCAGTCTAGAGTGGGACTTAAATGAGAGAAGTGAGACTGTGCTAAAAGTTTTGGAAAATGTTATCCTTGATATTTCACTGTCACCTCCAAATATAACAGTATTTCTAGAGTATTTGCCAAAAATTCCTGAAGAGCTGAATCAAAGTAAACTCTGGTTTTGATATGATGTTATTTACTACAGCAGCGGAACACCAACCTCGCTAAAGAAGGAAACCCCTTCTAGTCCCGTTGTTTTTCTGTAGACAGGAAAAATAAGACAGTATTTTGTTTTATTTTAGTGTCAACTCATATGTCATGATAACTCCCAATGAAACCAGAAGAAACCAGTTGCAGCAAAGTAAGTTGAGTTATCTAATACATTATTTTTACTTTAATAAATTTAGGTTTTTGTGTGCTTTATCACTCTTGCAACTTTTATCATCATCTTTTCAATGCTTTTATGTGTGCAACTGTGAGTGTAAAGTCAGAGCAATGAGCATTGTCCATCACCCTGTAGGCTTTTCTTAAGATTAACTTCACATCTGACTAAACTGCATGCAGAGTAAGGCTTCTTCAGGAACAGGTTTTTGGTAACAGCAGTGCTGTAGCTGTTCAGGCTGACACAAGGACACACTCATGCTGAGTACAAGGACTCATCTGGAATTAGCTCAGCCTGCATTAGAAGGATTGAATTTAGATTGGAGAACCCAACTTTGGACACTCTTTAGGTTTTGAGAAGGAAGAAGGAAAATAAAAGTAAGCTCTCATGTGGAAGCTAAAGCAACTAGAACCAAGCCATCTGTTGGTTCTTGAATCCCTGTTTAAAAGTTGTCCATGGGGTTTTTAACAAAGCAGGGGAAGATTTTAGATGGCAAAATATCTGCAGTTATATAAGGTCACTTTTGCTTGGCTTCCAAGTCTTGCTGGTGAAAGTAAGCAAGTAGGAACAACCTGAACCCGTACCAAAAAGATGAGGCATGTGTTAAAAAGCTTTAATTGGCCAAAGTTACAGCAAAAGAGCCATGAAACAAATTCTGCATGCAGACATGACCAGGACTGTGGTCCTGCACTCCTGGCAGTTTGTTTGTGCAGAATATGACAGCTGAGGGAATGGCAGTCAGCACTCCTTATGTTTTGAGCCCTCAAGGAAGTAATGCAATTAAAATTTTATTCTTAAACATGGCAAGTTTGGCTGAAATGATTTATCAGCATGCTTGTGTAGAGTGGGGTTTCCTTTGGTTGCAAGAAAGAAAATGGACTTTCCCTGAATGAAAACGTGATCCTCTGGCAGAAGGAATCAAAGCAGATCATCTTAGAGCTGACCCTGACTCTAAGAGCATAGGTGCCGCTGCTTTAATAATGGTCTGCTTTCACTTGGTGCTGTCTGCATGCAAGGTCTCAAGCATGACAAACGTTTCTGCCTTTGAGAGTGACAGAAATGGGGCCTCACTGAATCCAATCCCCACCACAGGCTTGTTTTAGTGGTGGACTAAGAAGCTGGTGTCAGTCTTGGGGCTCTTTAGAGATCTGCTCATGGGCTAGCTTTATTCTATTAGAGAACTGGTGCTAGCATGCGTTAGCTGTAGCTTGGCATTAGAAAATATGGTCATGTGTTTAGCAGGACTGAGCAACTGGAGTACTGATCTAAAGCACATCTCCTTTTTCCACAGTTTTTGTGGGCTTTGCTGTTGAAAGAAATTGACTTTTTCTGTCAGTTGATCCTGTGGAGCAAGCCTCCCAATGCCACCGATTGCCTTGACTAGATTCCCACTGAATACACTGAGAGCTAGGCACCCAGCTCGCTTGTGGACACCTGTGCTGAGGTGTCCTAATTTGAAGCTGAGCCATGCCTGCCTCTTGTTCTTACTTAACAAACATGGCTGGGAGGGAAAATGTGCTTACCCTACTGTCTTGAGTTAGCAAAAATGTTTGCTTCTCCAGTGACTGTGCAACCTCTTGCAGGGGTGTCTGCATCCCTTGAGAACAAGTGTGTCTGTTCCTGGATGAGTTGTCAGTGTTACATGCAGCTAATGATATTATCTGCTTTTTAGGATGGCTTCTAACTTCCATGTATTTGTTTCTCATTGTACCCATTCAGATGCTAAGAAAGAACTAGATGACCTGGAGCGGTGGAGGGAAGAGCACAGGCCAGGGCCAATTAAGCTGATTCCACAGAGGCTGGGTAAGACATGCAAATCAGCTATTATGAATTGCAAAATCAGTCCTTTTTTTTTTTTTTTCTATAATTTATATTATATACACG